>JAVIAB010000024.1:43375386-43655386 GCA_032433765.1 Megaustenia siamemsis | reverse complement strand
AAATGCGACCTGACGATAGTGACGACATAACACATTCATGCTGTTAAGTGCAGAACTGAAAAGCTAGTAGTCTGTTTCTATGTGAGAGTTTGCTTAGTTCTCAAACCACATACAATGACGTAAGCAGTCAGACATGAGTCACTGACAAAAGTCAGCTCATTCATTGTGTGACGTCTTCTGCCTCAAGCTATCTCTATCGTAAATAAAACTGTATACACAATTTTACGACATTTTTTTTTTTTGCAAACCGCGCTGTTAATCAACTCTTGTCTGTGTCGTGCTTTATTTAGAGTCCACATGTTGTTGTTTTTTTTTACTACATTATCATGCACAGACACATACAGATGTTTACACACATAACTTCGTAACTACATACATGAACATCAGCTGATCAAACAGGAACTTGGACGAGCATTCATTTTCAATGTTTGATCGATTGATTGATTGCCATTCGGATAGAAAGGTTCGGAGCAATTGTGGATGGGAAGGCTGAGAGAAGAGAGCGAGTAATCACCGAGAGAGAGAGAGAGATAGGGGGAGCAGGCAAGTTAAAAGTGAGAGAGAGGGTGAGCAACAGAGGAAGTATAACAACTATGTGTTCACTTTTTTGTTCTAGTCCTTAACTAATTGAGATATCATTTTACAGTTGCAATTAATGTGTACCACTCGTATATGCTTGGGAGCCGCGATAGCTCAGTGGTTAGTGAACTGGACTACAAAGGACAAGAGGTAGGGTTCTATCCCAACCGACGGCTTCCGGGTTCACCCAGCCTTAAATTGGTACCGGAATTTTTTCTGGGAAAGTAAAGCGGCACGGGCGTAATACCGACCACATTACCCCAAAAATCATGTGCCGAAGGTCTGTAAAAATTATGGTCACTAACACCATATTCCCTATACGCCACATGGCGTGACGGGGGTACTTTACTTTTTTTTTTTACTCGTATATGCTTGTACTCCATGTTTGTGTGGACAGTGACTGTATACATTTTGTTTTATTTTGATTCAACAGTTATACTCATAGAATTATTTGCCTGATTTCTTTCTTCAAAAATGTTTAAATCCCCCCACCCCCGGAAAAAAAAATATTGTGAAGAGAAAATGATCAATCAAAATAGCCGGACCTTATCTCTGTTCACAATGAGCGTATTGTTGTGTACTCCACATCTTTACTTCATATTTTCGCATGACTGAGTTTCATATGTCTGCAGCTAGTAGTTTTGAAGTCAGACTTTCATAGCTGATTGAGGTTTGTCGGCACTAAAACTTGTCGACTCTTCCAAACACTTGGAAGCCTGACAGCAGAAGAGGCCAACCAAAGAGCAAAAGTCCTCTCGACACTGGTAGACAAATATGGAGTTATATGAGGGCATCATTCATCATTAGTCTATATAAAAGATGCGCACAACCTGCATAGTTTGTATTTTGTCACCTCTAGAACTACTCTCAAGGACGATACTTCACAAACAAATAAGAAGTAAATATAACAAATGATCTATCACTTTAATCTTGGGTCTCACCCGAGATCTTTATGTTTCCTTATTGATCTTAACCAATTTCTTTTCTGCAGTGTTTTATCCCAAGCTGGTCCCTGATTTTTCTATTTTGTATTTACGAAAACAACTTTCTTAACTGTCATAGCAAAATCATAAACGCTGAAAAGAAAACATTTGAGAACTGTGGTACTTGTGACTGTGCAAGTGAGACGATATATCCTGCTGAAATTACTGTTGGCGACAACCATACCCACATTTGTAATGTGTGACTATTTTAAGCACATTTTCATTTACCTTTAATCGGTAGTAGTCCAATTCTGATTAACTAATTCACAGTTTTTACTTATTTCTGCATAATACCCGCGTTGCGAGCAGCAGATGTTGCTTCAATGAGTTTTAGCAGGTCAATACGTTCTGGTTCAAATCCAGTTAGTCCACTCAAGCCGTCAGATCAGTCAGAAATCGTTTTGCTTCCGACATGCCTGCTAGCTGTGCCTTCCTAATCTCGTAGAGTGCGTCACAGTTCATTACGTTTATAAAAGAAAAGGGCGTTGGACAGTATAAGGTATACAATCATTCGTCTAACTTTGATATTTGTACGAAATCATTCTACTAATTTGCCATTCACAAGTGGTTACCCTTTTGTAGAGAACCCATGTTGACTGCACTAGATGTGGATATTGCATGTCTGTTTTGGGTACCCATAAAATCTTATGCCCAACTCTGTCATTAGCCTCTCATCTGCATGCTATAGTTTGTTTTGCTTTTTCTCTTATTTAAATGATGTATGCTTCTAAATTATCAGATAATAATTACATGTGGCCTTCAATGTCTGACTATGGAGAGCTGGTATTGTACAATTTCTCTAATGTCTTGTACTAAGAAAAACAATGTGCAGTCTGCCTGTCTTATGTGAATTAGCCATTGCTTCTTCTCCCTGACAAACTTAAGGACAGATGCACATATTGAAATCAGGCATCCCAACGTAATTGTTTTTTTTTCCTTGTCCATGTATTTTCTCTAAAAGACCATCATATTAGTTCTTTATAAGTCAATTAGAATACCAGTGATGTAGATATTTTATTTATTGTACGTATAGACTAGTCGATCAGTGGAATACATTATGATCTTTTAGATTTTTAACTGCCTTCTCATCACATGGTCAACACATGACCACCTTCTTCTCTTGATTATAGATGATATTTTTGTAATAATATTGGATGTAAATTCTACTGATGAACTAAGTTACAATCTTCATTCTTTTCTAAGTGTATAGTTTGTTGAAGGCATTACTATCTAAAATCTCAAACAGGAGGGAACTAAAAAGAAGACTATCTGCATTTTGCTTTGGTTACACTTTTTGAACAATAAATCTTCTTCTTTCCTTCCTTTTATCTTTTGCCTATCAGCGTCCAGTGGAGAAATCATTTGCGGTCTTTTACACTTTTATTGACGTTTGCTGCTGTTATGTTTCCTAGTGTTTCTAATAATCTATAAAATCCATATTTTTTTCGTGGTTTGTATTTAAGTCTGGTGTTCTCGCAACATTTATTAAAGACTCATTGTATTGTATTTTTATCTTTCTGTCTTATCACATGGCCAAACGATTTTATACGTTGTTTTTTTTTTTTTTATATACTCTATGACGGGGATTTTTCCTAGCTTTTTTTCTAAGTTCTTTATTTCTAATATTATATCTTAGACTGCTTCCTGTCATTCGTCTAACACATTTCATCTCCATATTGGTTATTTCTCTTATTCTTCTTAAGTTTAGAGAAAACAGTTACTTGCTGCTGATTTTAATCAACTAAATATTCAGGAAATTTCACCAGGAAGGTTGTATGTAATATAACAATTTTGACGTTTTCCCTTTTCCCCATTTCTTCAGAATCTACACAAACTATCGGAAATACTCATCTCTTATATACTCGTATGTATTAATGTTTGACTCAATCTAAGTTAACAAACATACATAAAAGGTGTCGAGCAGACGCGTACACAGTGATTCATAACTTATACATAATAAACAGAGCCATAGTCCACAAATATGTTTTCATTTCAGTGTTTATGATTTTGTTATGCTGCATGTTATTTGTCGTAAATAAATACAAAACAGAAAAACAAAGCCTTAACAGGGATAATGATGTGTAGAGAACAAACAACGTCATACTAATGAAAAATATCGCTCATCACTTAATACAGAGTTTAATTTTTTATGAGAAAATAAGTCACAATCGTATTATGTTTCTCTGTGTCCACTGTTATGGTTGTTTGTGTTTCTATGTATCCGTGTTTCTACTTGTTTGTGTTTCTACGTGCCATGCTTCAGCTTGTTCGTGTTTCAGTGTGTCCATGTTTCTGACTGTATTTATCTTCTTCTTCTTTTCTTCTTCATTTGCCTTTCAGCGTCGAGGGGAGATATAATTTGCGGTCTTTTACCATTCTGCTCGCCTCTGCTGCTGTAATGTTTCTTATTGTTTTTTTTTACATTCCGTCAATCTATCTTTTTCGTGGTCTGCCCTTGGGTCTAGTGTTCTTGCAAAGTTTATTGAGGGCTCCTTGTTTTCCATATTTATGCATCCAATAATTTGATTGTGTTTATGTGTGTCCATGTAATGGTTGACTGTGCTTCTTAGCGTAGATCTTTCTATTTGTCGAAGTTTCTATGTGATTATCTCATACTTCATGATTTAAGATATCTATGTTGTTACTTATTCATATTTTTCCCCTGCGTTCTCATATCTCTCTTTGCCAAAATGTCTGGCTGAATGATCACGTTCTTTACCTCTATAACTCTTTCTATCAATGTTCTCAGGATGTATATTGCATTAGTGGTGCCTCTACCTTCCACTAACCCACATTGTTCTTCACTTACTTCTGGTTCTATTTTGTTCTTGCACGTATGATGATTCTAGTAACATTTTGGTCATGTGGCTAATAAGACTAATAAGGGGGTGGGGGGGGTGATCTTTGCAATCAGTGACGTCTGACTTCTATCGAATGGCTACAAAGATAGATTTTAGTAGATCTCCGGGTTCACTGTTATATATGTCATTAAGTAATTTTGCTATAGCCTATACTGCCAGCTCTCCTAAAGCACATATGTCTTCAATTTTTATATTATCGAAACCTGGATCTTTGCCTCATTACATGTGCTGGATTGAAACGAATAGAATGGAATATATTGTGTTGTGATTGGGAAAAGTGAGGGACGAAGAGATAGAAGGAAGCAACAAGAAAAGATACCAGACAGCTTAAGAGAATGGGTTGGTAGAAAGTCAACAACAGAATTGGTAAATAACTGTCGTGATCGAAAGTTGTGGAGAGACATGATCACCGATGCCAGCAGACAAGATACTTTGTGATGGTGATGATGATTTTGGGAAAACAGCAGGTTCTGTAAAATATCATGATCGTGTGTATCATAAAATATCATGATCGTGTGTATCCGTGTATCACGCCCCCTGCGTGCACTATTAGTAAACATATGTTTACAAATTATCATCATTTTTTTAATTATTTGTATGTGTATGCTCAATAATTGTAATAATATTAATCCAACACCATCGTGTGCATTCTCACTATCGAAGGTCGACTATCAAGAGTGCTATTTCACTTTATCTCTTGCCTTCATGACATAAGCTACCATACGATCTCCTGTCAATTTCTTGATGTTATCAATCAACTATAGTCGTATCCTAAAGAGGCATACCTCGTCGAATTGGCATCTTCTCTCCCAAGATGACTTTCAATAAGTCATTGTGTCTTTGTATGTGTCTAACATATTCCACCTATCAAATTCTCTTGTTCGAATTGAATTGAATACATAGCTTTCATTGACCATGAAAAAGCATTTAACAGAGTAAATAAAGAACAACTGTGGGAGATACTAACAACATACGGAGTAAGCCAACATTTAACCAACCCAATTAAAAGTCTCTACATCAACAGCAGCTGCAGGGTCTGAACAGCAGCAGGCTACACAGACCACTTCAAAGTTAGATCTCTCTCTCTCTCTCTCTCTCTCTCTCTCTGCGATTAAGACTCAATCAGAGTAGGATTCCAGACACTCTCATGAAGTCAGCTGTTTGTTTAAGCGAATCGATTGCCCCATATAGTTTCTCTTCCAGGCAGGTGGGCGTAGACCACATTGCTCTTATCAGGTCTGTGTACTGGGGGCAATCCTGTAGAACATGTTTTGTAGTCATATTACTCAGTGTCAGCTAAAAAGACCAATGAGAAAGTTCTCAAAGAGGGCAACACAAAAAGGGAGCTCTTAAAAAACATCAGAAAGAAGCAATCACATTTTTTTGGGCACATCATGAGAAGAGAAAAGTTGGAATACTTGGTTACAACTGGCAAAATAAAAGGAAAGAGAGATCGCGGACGACAAAGAGAGAAAATACTGGATAGCTTGGTGTCATGGCATGGAAAACAGTCAACAACAGAACTCATAAGATGCACTGTGGATAGAAGATTGTGGAAGTACATTATCGCCAACGCCAACCGGTACGGCACATGATGATGATGATGATTGTTCAGTGTACAGTGGCATAGGCTGGTTATACATATTTTGAATTTGGTGAACATGTGATTTCTCATTCTGTTGTGGTCTGTGCGTAGGCGAAGTATGATGACTTGATCCCTCCTTGATAGTTGGTCGTGTCCGTCACTCTCGTTATGCTTTGGGTGTTCTCGTTTCCATTTTTCATGGAACTGACCTTTGAGGATGGATTTGGCTTCATCATAACTGAGCGGATGGTTCTCTTGTGGTAATCTCCCTCCCTCTTTAGCTAATTTGTCTGCGCGTTTGTTCCCGTGTATATTACAGTGTGATGGTATCCACTGAATTACTACTCTCTTAAAGTTATTGCATAGTTGGTCCAGGGTTGTTCTCAAGTCATCTAGTTCATTGTTTTTGGGGCTTTTTAGAGCTGATAGTACTGACAGTGCATCAGTCAGAATCACCAATTTATTGTGCATGTTATTTTTGTGTTGAGTAGCTAGTGTTGCAGCATCTCTGATGGCCTCAGTTTCTGCTTTAAAGTTGTTTGAGAATTTTCCAGTAGCTATTGACTTGGTGATCTCGTCCTGATTATTCAGCATCAAGAACACACCTCCCCCCTCCTTTTCTGATGGCATTTGTAGCAGAGCCATCTGAGTATAAGTGGGAACAAGAGTCATGTGGATAGGTATCGTGTATGTGTTTTTCTGCTACGTGTTTTCTTTCTGTGTCTGATTGGATGCCTTTTTTCATGATTCCTGTTGTATTTTCCTTAGTTCTGGTATTTTATGTTTTCCTTGAGAAGACATATCAGATGGGCCCAGGGGTTTCGATATTGTTTGGGAAAGTACTGTATTTGGCCGCTCTATCATATTATTGATCTTCTTTTCGTGGGTGATGATAGGCGCAGTATATGCATCAGTGAGCCTTGCAAACTTTGACCAATCTGCTCTCTTATAGTTGCAGCGGGGAAGAGGTATTTGCAACTCCTGTTTGTGAGCAAGAGCCACTGAAAGTTTGACTGGTCTATGGTCACTATCTCCAAGTTGGTTCAGCATTTTTCTGGTTATTTGATAGATATGTCTCCATTTGCAAATGCTAGGTCGGGAGTGGAAGTTGTTTTCCATCTTCTTGAGTAGAAGGTTGGGGGGTGGGGGGGGGGGAAGAGACTCACTAGAGTTTATGAGGAATAGGTTGTTGTCTTTTTCCCATTCTTCCACTTCTTCACCTCGAACATTGGACTCCTTATATCCCCATCTTTCAGAGTTGCTGTTAAAGTCGAAGTTAGATCAAGAGTACGACAAAGGTGCGCACTATCCCCCCCCTATATTTATACATACATGGGCTATATATGCAAGTTAGCCAACCCATCAGAGACACAAGAGATCAATGAGCGTCTATTTGCAGGCGATCAGGCACTACTACATGGGAAAATAGAACACCTACAATAACACTTAAATAGACTCAACAGCACAGGCACATATTTCAACATGAAATCCAACATCAACAAAACAGATGTCATGAATATCGCAAAAGAGAAACATAACATCAATAATAACTATAGATGGCAGACAACTAAAACAAGTAGAGGAATTTAAATACCTAGGAAGTCTAGTGACAAACGACATTTGACAAACATCAGAAATGGACCCAAGATGCAACAAAACTTGTCAAATAATTGGACAGCTATCACCACTATTGTCCAACATGGAAATAACTCTAGAGGCAAAACAGGCACTCTACAATACAATCTTCATTCCAGCGCTGTGCTACCAATACCAATGTTGGACCCTCGATGCAAGAACAATAAGAAAAATAACCTCTACTAAGATTAAATGTGTTAGACGAATGACATGGCCTGAGAGATAAGATCACCAATGAAAAACTGAGAAAAAAACTAAGAAAAACCTGCGTCATAGAATATCTAAAAAAATAGCAATATATAAAATGGTTTGGCCACGTGACAAGGCAGAAATATCAAATCACAACACAACCAGTCTTCAATAAGCGTTGCGAGAACAGCAGACTCAAGGGCCGAACACGAAAAAAGATATACTGACGGAATTTTAGAAACACTAGCAAACATAACAGTAGCAGAGGCGAACAGAAGAGCTAAAGACCACAAATTATATCCCCCCTCGACGCTGAAAGGCAAACGTTGAAGGTAAGAAGAAGAAGAAGGAGAATTGTATTAAATAGCTTTTTTTTTCCATTTTTAGCTCTTTCGAAAGTTCACTATTTGTTTGTTCTTCTCCCCTTTATAAATTCATTTCTTCCCATTTTTTTTTTCATAAAAATGAATACATGTAGTCTTTGTTCACTATTGGTTATTTATATACATATCGACAGCCAAGAACAAGTGTGTGAACTCTATCAGAACCTACACAGCGTTGACAAGCCAGAACTTGTGGCACAGTTTGAGAGTATTCTACTCAACGTCATCAATGATGTTCGTCAATACAAGCTGGAGAATGAGAGGCTGGAGAAGACTTTCAGACGGTACGATCACTTCTTTATGTTCGTTGTTTCCTTTGTTAACTCAGTGTGTTGCACGGTAATTTTTATTCTGCTGGGGGCCTTGGTAGCCATAGTTGGGAAGACCACCCGACCCGGCTACCGACGTTCGGACAACCTGTGTTCGATTCCAGCTGGGAGCATTTTGAGTTGTACATGTATTCGTGGTTGGGGAAAAAATACCCCCCGCGGACGACCCAGAAATGGGTACCAGGGTAGTATTCTAGGAAGGTGAGGGATGCTGCTTCGCATCGTGAGTTTCCATGCTTGAGCGACACTATCCCAGAAGTCTCTGAACACCCTGGATAGACGGCCGAGCACATATTGGTGAAATCGTGCGTGCTAAGACGATGACTCAAGTCTCGTACCTTCCCATTGATAACTCAGTGTGTTGCATTGTAATTTTTACTCTGCGATCCAGACATGTTCGGTAAAAATTTGATCGGGTCTACCTCCCAAGCCATTTTTTAAATATTTCCAGCAAGGCATAAGTTTGTTTTTACTTCTCTCCTCTAGAAAGGTAATTTTTAAAAATAATTATTTCCTGTCCGTGTTAGTTTCAAGTTTTCTTCTCTTTGGTGGATTATCAACCAAAACTGTCAAACATCTTTTGTTTGGATTTTTGTTTGATAGCACAGTCCATCAAAGTCGCTCTTTATTTCTTGTGTACGAATTCATGAAGTCAATGGCTCATCAGGTGCATGCAAGAAGAAATGAAGACAGCACAGAGATAATAGGCAGACACTGGTCTGTTCAAGAATTCCTCACACGCTGTCAATCATTGGACTCTAGAAGGAAGTCAGTCATTTGACTCTAAACATATGGCAATCATTGCAAAGGAACAAGGAAGTCAGTCATTGGAATCTAGATAGAAGTCAATCATTAGACTCTTGAAGGAAGTCAATCATTGGAATCTAGAAGGAAGTTAATCATTGGAATCTAGAAAGAAACCAATCATTGGACTCCAGAGAGAAGTCAATCAGTGCAATATAGAAGGAAGTCAAATATGTTGAACATACCATGAGCCTTCAAGTTCAATGCAGTAGGAAATCAGTGTCTAGGAGTCTTGACCCAGGTTGGCTCACCTCCCTTAGAGTGTCAAGAACCTAAAGGGCAGAAAAACTTGCTCTATGGTAGCGCTTCTAATAATCAGATTGCCTCTCACCGTGAAGCTCTGTATAAAGAGCTTCCTATCACACCTATAAAACAAACGGGGAAATTAGAGAAATCGCCAATCAACCACTAATATCTTCAGTAATAAAGAAAAGACGATGGTCATATGTTGGACATGTGATGAGAAGAGATAATAACCGAATAGCAAAGCAAGCCCTCATGTGGGAAACAATAGGTAACAGAAAAGAGGAAGACCCAGAGAGACACTGAGAAGAACATTGATGAGAGAGGCAAGAGCAGCAGGAATCAGCTCCCTCAATGAGATAGAGCTGCTTGCACAGAACAGAGACAAATGGCGAGATTTGATCAAATATCTTTAAGAGAATTGAAACTGCTAGAACAAAAATTCAGATAGGAGAAGGAGTATCTTGGTCTACGCCCTATGGGCCGGCTACGGCTCGAAACGTCAATAGATATATAGATTACACCTAAAATGTACAGTTTACAAAATCAGGGTTTTGTTGAATCTTCCCCTCATTCAGCTTTCTTCCAGTCTATCTAGCTATCTATTTTTCGTTCGCCTAAAGTACTGTCTATATCTGCAATATCATTTCTTGTATAATTTTTAGTTTTTGTAATTCGTGTATTGACCAATACAGTGTTGTCTGTAGAGTTGTATCTAATGCCAATGGGTTCTCATCAGTGTGCTTTTTAAGTACAGTCTTTAAACTTGTATTAAGCTACCTTGGGCTCCTGTCTACATGGTTACAGTTAGATACGGTTTAGAAATTCAAGATTTTATTGAGTAAAATACAAATTGAAAATTCAAGATGTAGTTGAGTAAAGTGGGGTTTAGGAAAATAAGTTTTGTTGAGTAAAGTGTGGTTTAGGATAACAAGTTTTGTTGAGTAAAGTGTGGTTTAGGATAACAAGTTTTTTTGAGTTAAGTGTGGTTTAGGATAACAAGTTTTGTTGAGTAAAGTGTGGTTTAGGATAACAAGTTTTGTTGAGTAAAGTGTGGTTTAGGATAACAGATTTTGTTGAGTAAAGTGTGGTTTAGGATAACAAATTTTGTTGAGTAAAGTGTGATTTAGGATAACAAGTTTTGTTGAGTAAAGTGTGATTTAGGATAACAAGTTTTGTTGAGTAAAGTGTGGTTTAGGGTAGCAAGTTTTGTTGAATAAAGTGTGGTTTAGGATAACAAGTTTTGTTGAGTAATGTGTGGTTTAGGATAACAAGTTTTGTTGAGTAATGTGTGGTTTAGGATAACAAGTTTTGTTGAGTAATGTGTGGTTTAGGGAACCATTGTTTTGTCAAGAATAATAAACCTGGTTAAAAAATAGTAATTTTATTGACAGCAATTTTCTCTATTCCATTTTCAGAGAAAAAGATGAACATGATAAACACTTGCGAAGATTGGAAGAAGAGATGGAACAGCAAGTACAAAGTGTTGAAGAGAGAGTTCGAAAACAGGTATAAAATTGAGAATGCAGTCTACAATTAACTGTTGTTGTAAACTTTATTTGGAATCAAAAAGCAAAAATGTGTATGAATATGGTAAGGAAATATTTCAATCTATTTGAACTATGTTATTTTGTACATATTTAGTTGTTTCTTCTTCTTCTAACTTTCAGCTCAATGTAGAGCATAGGTCTTCAACATACACTTTCCAAGCTGTTCTGTTTCTTGCCATTCTTTTAAGATCATTCCATGTCTTCCTTATCATCTTCATCTCTGCTTCCATCTATCTTCTCCGAAATTATTTTGGTCTTCCACTTTGTCTTTTTCCTTGGGGATTCCAAAAAAGGGCCTGTTGTGTAATACTCTCAGTTGGCTTCTGCAGTGTGTGTCCTATCCAATGCTATTGTCTTTGTTGTATCTCTTTATCCATTGTTATTTGACTGGTACATTTTCATAATTCAATGTTAGTGATTTTGTCCTGCCATTTCCATACTTTTATTCTGTGTAAGCATCCATTAATGAAAGTCTGTATCTTCATGATTGTCATTTTAGTTGTTCTCCATGTATCACAGCCATATAATAAGATTGATTTAATATTGGAGTTGAACATTTTTATTTTAGTATTTAACCTAATTTCTTTGGACTTCCATATGTTTTCCAGTGAAACAAATGATCCTCTTGTTTTTGATATCCTTAGTTTTTCTATTCCTCCCTTTTTGTCTGTATAACTGCCCAAATATATGTAAGATTGTATGTCTAGTAGAGTTTATTTAGTTGTTTTTATCTATTTATCTATCTATTTTATCAATCTATTTTATCTATCTATATCTATCTATTATATCTATCTATCTAGTTTATGCACCAACAAGTAATAGGGAAGAAGAAGAAGACATTGACACTTTTAATGAGGAGCTAGAGGCGACCATGGAACAGTGTAAATCCCAAGAAATAACTATTATATCAGGGGATTTCAATGCAAAGGTAGGAACAGCTAAAGTGCAAAATGTGACTGGGGGACATGGCCTTGGAAAGACGAACGATAGAGGGAATAGATTGATAGATGGGCAAAGACACATGAAATGATTATAGGTAACACCTTGTTCAAACAACACCCTAGACGACTATGGACATGGCAAAGCCCAGACAAAAAAGTTCACAATCAAATTGATTTTATACTGGTACAGAGAAGATTCAGGAATGGGTTAACATCTGTTAAAACAAGGCAGATTTTTTAAAAAGGAGCAGATTGCAATAGTGACCATGTATCAGTAGTTGGAAAGATAAGAATAAAACTGCGGAAGGCACAGAAATCACCAAGAAATATAAAATTAGAACTAGATATGCTAAGAGTAGATAAACAGATGAGTGATAAGTACAGCACGATAGTACAAAATAGATATAATGCTACTGAGAAAATACAGGACATTCAGGAACAGTGGGAAATGCTCAAGCAATCAATTCAACAAACATCAAAAGAAGTAATACCAGTGACTAAAAGAATCAACAAAAAGAAATGGATGACAAGAAATATTACAACTAATGGACGAAAGAAGAAAACATAAGAAAGAAGAACGGGCATACAAAATATTGCACAAGGAGATCAAAAAAAATTCAGAGAAGCAAATGAAGGATGATTAAAACAGAAATGTGAAGAAATGGAAAAACAACAAAAGAAAGGCTCAAAATGTATGCACAATCAGTTAAATGAATTAACAGGAAGAAAAGAAGTCAAAGTTTCAGGATGTGTGAAATCAAAGGAAGGAAATATAATAATGGGACAGGAGAAGACAATAGAAAGATGGACAGAATATATCAGTCAACTCTATGATGATGAAAGACCAGAATTAAACAATTCAAATGAAGACACAGGACCACCAATAATGCAGAGTGAAGTGGAGGATGCAATTCAACACATGAAAAGAGGCAAAGCTCCAGGTTATTGGTTATTGGTTATGGAAGGCCTCGGTATCACTGCAAGCGAATTAAAATCCATAATTGCTCAACCGCCCGTGCCAGTGGAATCATCCGAATTATAACTCATCTTCCAAACAAAGAAAGGTAACTGTAGTCCCCATCATAGCAGTCTCAGCACACGCCAAAAGACATAAGGCGAAATCGCACAAAAAGTGAACACAGCCAACTGTTCCCTGTCATACGATATCATCATTCATCGTACACAATTGGAGTATCGAAACATGATCAAAATGGATGAGACACACAGCTCACGGTGTGCACAGAGCACTTAACTCAGTAGCTCCTGCAACAAGCCGGACTTGGAACATGAGGAAACTGCAACAAGGAACACTTTGCAGACATAGCCTTCAATGGTTCCTGCCGCCTATCCATCACATTGCCCGGAAGATCACGTCCTCCTGAAAATGATGATCGTCATTGTAATTGTATGGCGCTTGATGATGTTAGGACATCGTGTTTGACTCCATCTCCGAACATACAAAACACAGTTCGTCTTCAGATTATCCCCGATGCACACCAAACAACAAATCGCAAGATTAGCGCATGGTCGGTCTTGGGACACACGATGATCCATTATGATGACGTAGCACGCACAAAATGTCTGCGCCCATGAATTCATGTTTACTCTAGTGAATGCTCCAGGTTTCGACAATATAACAATCGAAGAGATAAACGCATTAGGAGAGCTGGGAGTACAAGTCATAACAAAACTACTCAATGACATATATAACACTGGACACATACCCGAAGATCTACTAAAATCTATCTTTGTAGCCACACCGAAAAAGTCAGGTGCCACTGAGTGTGAAGACCATTGCACTATTAGTCTCATGAGCCATATAACTAAAATATTACTAAGACTATTATCATCATGAGACGTGTAAGGAAAAAAATAAAACCAGAAATAAGTGAGGAACAATGTGGATTTGTGGAAGGAAAGGGCACCAATAACGCAATATACATCTTAAGAACATTGATAGAAAGATCTATAGAGGTAAAGAATGATCTATATATGTGCTTTCTAGACTACACGGAAGCATTTGACACAATAAAGCATGTGGAAATGATAGATATGCTGGAGAAATTAAACATTGATGGCAAGGATCTGCGAATCATAAAAAACATGTACTGGCAACAAACAGCAGCTCTACGAATTAACAACCAAACAGGACAATTCCAATATATAAAACAAGGAGTCAGACAAGGCTGTGTTCTGTCGCTGGATTTGTTTTCACTTTACAGCGAATATATTATGAGATCAATAGTAGACAAAAAAAGGAATTGAAGTCAACGGTCACAACATAAATAATTTACGATATGCGGATGACACAGCCTTAATAGCAGAGACAGAGAATGAGCTACAAGAAATGATAGATATAATAGTAAAAGAAAGTAACGAGAATGGTCTCAGTCTGAATAGTATGAAAACAGAAGTAATGGTTATATCGAAGAAAGAATCATCACCATCATGCAGCATAAAAATAAACAAGACAAATCTGAAACAAGTGCAACGTTTGAAATACTTGGGCTCAGTGATAACATCATATGGAAGATGCAACACAGAAATAAAAAGCAGAATAGCTCAGGCCAAAATAGCATTTCAGAAAATGAAAAATATCTTATGCAACAAATCTATGTCAATAGAAATGAGAAAGAGAGTTCATCGATGCTATATATAACCAATTCTGACCTATGGAAGTGAATCATGGACAATAGACAAACAAATGAAAAGACGATTAGAGGCCACAGAGATGGGATTTCTCAGAAGAATGTTGAAAGTTCCCTGGACAGTAAAAAAGACCCATGAGAAAGTTCTCAAAGAGGTCAACACAAAAAGGGAGCTCTTAAAAAACGTCAGAAAGCATCAATCAAAATTTTTTGGGCACAACATGAGAAGAGGAAAGTTGGAATACTTGGTTACAACTGGCAAAATAAAAGGAAAGAGAGATCGCGGACGACAAAGAGAGAAAATACTGGATAGCTTGGTGTCATGGCATGGAAAACAGTCAACAACAGAACTCATACGATGCACTGTGGATATAAGATTGTGGAAGGACATGATCGCCAACCAGTACGGCACATGATGATGATCTATCTATTGACTTTTCGAGCTATAGCTGGCTCATAGAGCATAGACCCAAATACTCTTTCTCTTATCTAAATTTTTATTTAGCAGATTTAAATCCTTCTAAAGATATTTTATCAAATCTTGCCATTTGTCTCTGTTCTGTGCAAGCAGCTCTATCTCATTGAGGGAGCCGATTTCTGCTGCTCTTGCCTCTCTCATCAATGTTCTTCTTAGTGTCTTTCCTGGTCAGCCTCTTTTCCTCTTACCTATTGTTTCCCACATGAGGGCTTGCTTTGTTATTCGGTTGTATCTCTCTTCATCACATGTCCAACATATGACCATCATCTTTTCCTGATTACTGAAGATATTAGTGGATGATTGGCGATTTCTCTAATTTCCTCGTTTGTTTTGAATTCATTCCACATTATACCAAGCATTTTCCTTAGACATTTATTTTCGGATGCATTCAACTTTGTTTCTATGTCTCTTGTTGTTTTCCAGCTCTCATATGCATACTTAAGGGTAGATAGTACGTTTGATTTGAATAGTTAAGTTTTGTGTTTGTGCTGATGAGTTTTGATGACTGATGATTTAGTTGTTTGGTATAGGATAAATCAGGTGGGCTTACAATCAAGTCATGTTGCATGTTCATCCATCCAGTCATGTCATGTTGCATGCTCATCCATCCAGTCAAGTCATGTTACGTGTTCATCCATCTAATTTATTATTTCTCAATATTATCCACCACTGATGGTATACTTTAATACCAGCTCTTTTTCTTTTGTGCTCTGATTCTGTCTGATTACATTTTCTTTTGTTTCACTGATTACCCACCAATAACTTGCTGCCTCAGTCATGGTTTTAAAGGAAAAAGAACATTCAATCCAGGAAATGTTCCTACTCATTCTTTGTTACAGCAAAGCCAAATTCTTTTCAATATTTGAGGAATGTAGTGTTTATTATTTTTCTCTTGTAAATTTGCACCTTTCTCTTCTGAGTTTCACCCAATGACTGCTCCTTTTCATCATCTGCCCTCAAAAGGTGTAAGTGGGCATAGTTGTGTACAGCAAACTATAACAATTGCACCTTTTTGCCCAACACTTCAGCATGTCACTTTTAAGTATTTGATTTCCTTCATTCTCAATCCCTTTTTGATTGTCCAGACTGGTTTGTTTATTACTAGAGGTACTGTAAGGAGGTGTAGGACCTGGATAGTTCTGGTTCACCAGTCCTGGTAAAAGCAGTCAGCTATAAATTGTTAACTGCTTTCAGTTATGGTGCTGAAAGGTCTCCCTGTCCCTCTCTCACATATTAAATCGCATATTTTTAATAAATAGAAGACTAGCCACACAAACTAAAGATTTAAGGATTCTAGACAGATGTATACTATAGTAATATTGAATGCTAGACATGTATGAACATGTTAGCAGCAAATTATACCAAACTGAATTATTATTTCTTGTTAATTGTTATCTATTTTGATGTAATATAAACGTAACAATGCTAGTAGGTCAATTGCCTTGGAGATACAAACCTGACTACTAATAATTACTGCCTTGCAGGAGTGTCTTTTTCTTTACTCCTTGACTGACAAATCCGGCAGTTGTTGATATGCCTTGTAGTATAGGGCAGCAATAAAATTTCTTCATTTTGTGCGGCCTTGGCCATCCTCTGAACCCTGCAGAGTACCCCAAGTTTGGCCTACACTTTAAATTTCTTATTCCACTGTCCTCCACATGTCCTTGGTCTGCCTTTCTTTCAACTGCTCTCAAAAGTTCCATACATGGCAGATTTCGTAATTGTTTCGGGATCTGTTCTATGTACTTGACCTCATTTGTCATCCATCATTTGTCTATTGGGCATGTCCTCTTGGTTGCATCTTTTGGGCAGATTTTAGTTGATCATTTTCTTTGGCCAAAATATTCTGAGAATTTTCCTCAAACAGGTTGGGTGAAAGGATGATAGTCTCCACGTTTCTTGTTTTCCAGTATTCATATCAGTATAGAAGCACTGAAAGTACACATCCTATATTAGTTTCTTCTTCTTCTCCTTCTTCATCTTCTTCTTCATGATCTTCAACAATCAGCTATTGCTATGTGTTTTGGCATTTAAACCGGAATGGATCATGAACAAGACAGTGTGTTTGAGGTCATCAACAGTTCCCCATAACTTGTCATGCAGGGTTGTTTCTGTATTACCTTAGTTTGATTTTTGTGTTGGGTATATCTCCAGATCTTGTTAATGCTGTGAAAAGTTTCTTCATACTTGCTTTATCCTTTTGTTGACATCTTTGCTGGCTCCTCCATCTAGTGTTACATTGCTTTCCAGGCAAGTTTTATTTTTCTTCTTCGTTTGCCAGCTTTTGACCTCTGGCGAAGTCCCTAGAGACTAGGAACTGAATTTTGCGCGTTAATCCATTTTTCCCTGGCAACCGTGTGTACAGGGGTCCCTCGTGGCACACAAAACTCCATCTTCTGAGATACTCATGTCTTTTCTGTTCATGAGTAATTGACATTTCAGCTGGGCCTTGCTGCAGAGACCAGGGGTGGTTGCCGCAGAGAGAAATCATAAATAAAAATCCCTAATGGTGCAGCCGGGATTTGAACCCACAACCTCTCTGTTTTGAGGCCAGTGTCTTGCTAACCAGTCCCCCTTCCAGGCAAATGAAAGTGTTCACTACAGTAAGCTCCTGCCTTCTCTATATTGACTGGTGTTGGGTCTTTTAAATCTTGTGCCATATGCAAAAGGTTAGGTGAAGCAAGAGACTAGGAAGTAGTCTAAAAAATTCATTTTGAAAATGGATGCACTTGGCTCTAAGATGCAAAACACAGTGTGTACAGTTCATGTCTTATTCTTCTTTGTGTTTATCCTTTAAGTGGGTGTGGGAGCATTGTAAAAACAGATTACAGCAGAATCACAATACCTGCACCTTTCAGCCCAACACATCTGTCTTCAGCATGGCAAGTTCACTAATAAGTAAACAAAGAAAAGAGATCACTTAATTTTTTAGTGACATTAAATTACATTTTTTTGCAATCTTTATTTATGCAGGAAAAAGAGAGACTGGAATCAGAAAAATTAGAGCTTAGAAACCAACTTGATTCTGAAATTGTTATGCTACAGTTGAATTTGTCAAAATTGCAGCAGGTTGGTTGATTAGCCATGTTAATACACAATTTTATTATTATAAGATTTTAATGAATATTAAAAAATTAACGTAAATTTGTATGTTTAATGGCTTAACTATTTAAATTAATTTTTTCATGTTTTATCCAGCTTAACAGTGACCCTACATGATATGACATTTTTGTATCTGTCTCTATTTTAATGAATATATACTGGAATATATTGTAACAACTGGAAAAATTGAGGGACGAAGAGATAGAGGGAAGCAAAGAGAAAAAATACCAGACAGCTTTAGAGAATGTGTCAACAACAGAAATGATAAATAACTGTCAAGATCAAAAGTTGTGGAGAGACATGATCATCTGCACCAGTAGACCCAGTTCTTGATGATGATGATGATGATGATGATTATTGATAACTGAATATAGCTTTCCTTGTGTCTTACATGTTATACTCACATTGTTAGTTTTTTTTTTTTTATAGTTATTTTAGTACTAATTTTACTGTTAGTACTTTTTTTCCAGATAAATGTCAGGATTTCAGAAATATGTTTGTTTACTATTACTTTAATTATCTGATTTTAAAAAATTATCTTTGAAAACAAAATGTACAAATTTTGCAAATAGTAATCGAGTAAAAATATTTTAATAAAATACAAAGTTTATGTGTTTGCATAAATATGTGGGTGCAAGAGGGTTGAGAATTTATAAATGTATATTGTTTCTATTTAAAATGTGAAAATTATTTTTTTAAATTATTTTTTATATTTTTGCGATTATCAAAAATGTTTTTTTTTTTTAAACAGGAAGGTGAGAATAGGCTTGATAAAGGTCAGGAAGAACATTTGCTAAATTTGAAAAAGAGATTGGAGGAAATCTTGACAGAGAACCGTATGCTAAGATCTGACCTAACAGATGCTCAGACTAATCTTGCTTTGGTGAGAAGCCAGATGACAACTGTTAAGCAACAACTTGAAGTGAAAAATTATGAACTTGAAGCGTAAGTATCAAATTCTTGGCACTAACTGTACCTTGAATTGTACAATATCACATTCTTGGCACTAACTGTACCTTGAATTGTACAATATCACATTCTTAGAACTACACTATAAATTGTACAATATCACATTCTTGGCACTAACTGTACCTTGAATTGTACAATATCACATTCTTGGCACTAACTATAAATTGTACAATATCAAATTCTTAGAACTACACTATAAATTGTACAATATCACATTCTTAGAACTACACTATAAATTGTACAATATCTCATTCTTAGAACTACACTATAAATTGTACAATATCACATTCTTAGAACTACACTATAAATTGTACAATATAACATTCTTAGAACTACACTATAAATTGTATAATATCACATTCTTAGAACTATCTGTAAGATGACACCAAAAAAGTGCATGGGCATTTACAGCATGCTCGGTAGGCAGAATAGTCAAAGAAGACAACTATCCAAATCCGACTCTTTGTCCTTACATCTCTTTGTAGTGACCCCAGGAACATATTAACTAGTCTGGCCATGTGAATAGGTATAGAGGGGGAAGGTTACCCAGTGTTCAAAAATGCCATTCTGAAGCTGGATGTGTTGACTCAAAAGGCACAAATATTGCAGTCCAGCTGCAAACCACATCTCTATGCAACCATATCCACTTAATGTACTTTTAAAAGCAAATGATGAAGACAACTGCTTATTCATTTAGCTGTCGAGTGAAGGCAGTAAAGATATTAGATATTAAAGGAAACACTATAATTGTATTTATTTATTTGTTCCATATAAATTTTCATTAAAGAAATTAATTATCATTTATTTGTGAAGAACATAAGCGTGTGCAACACTAGATTATCAAATTTAATCTCTGACATAATTCATGTAAAAACTATAATATATGTTGTCTTTCTTCTCCAGTGAAAACAAAACAATTGAAGATTATGTAAATGAGCAAGACAAGCTTAGAAGACAGCTGCAAATGTTACAGTAAGTGCAGCAGTGATACTGGGTCATGGGGTTTCATGTGACCTAACAAGTCAGGTGATGGAGGTAGGGAGGGAACAGATGGAAGGAATTAAAGTATTGATCAAAATGAAATTCTTGTCTCAGTTTTGACAAATCCAGACAATATGGAATGCTAATATTGGAAAGAATTATGTTTCAGTGCCTGCGCTAATTATTTCACCACCTTCTTCTTCTTCTTTTCTCTTTTCACTGATACCTAAAAGGTGTCGTGGTTTATATCATTTGTCGTTCTTGAGCTGCTCGAATTGTCTGAATTAGTGATTTTCCTTTGTTGTTACATGTCTCTGTCACTGCATCTATCCATCTTCTTCTTTTCTCTTTCACTGATACCTAAAAGGTGTCGTGGTTTATATCATTTGTCGTTCTTGAGCTGCTCGAATTGTCTGAATTAGTGATTTTCCTTTGTTGTTACATGTCTCTGTCACTGCATCTATCCATCTTCTTCTTTTCTCTTTCACTGATACCAAAAAGGTGTCGTGGTTTATATCATTTGTCGTTCTTGAGCTGCTCGAATTGTCTGAATTAGTGATTTTCCTTTGTTGTTACATGTCTCTGTCACTGCATCTATCCATCTTCTTCTTTTCTCTTTCACTGATACCTAAAAGGTGTCGTGGTTTATATCATTTGTCGTTCTTGAGCTGCTCGAATTGTCTGAATTAGTGATTTTCTTTTGTTGTTACATGTCTCTGTCACTGCATCTATCCATCTTCTTCTGGGTCTTCCTCTTGGTCTTTTTCCATGCATTCTCAAGAAGAACGCCCTTGATGGTGATTGGTGAGGATTCATTCTGACCAGGTGGCCAAACCATTTAAGTTGTTGTTGTTCTATATATTCTTGGCAGGGTTTTGTTCCTACTATTTTTCTTATGGTTTTATTTGGTATTCTATGTCTTCTTGTGTTGTTTGTTACTTTTCCCAAGCATCGTATCTCACATGTATTGATCTTTCTTAATTGTGATTTAGAAAGTGTGCATGTTTGACTTTCATAGAACAAAGTTGGTATGAAAATGCTATTTATCATTTGTTGTTTAGCTGGCATAGAAATGTTTGGATGTCTTAGCAATGGTGAAAGCTGGTATGTTGTTAACAGCATTTGCTTTTTGTATTCTCATGTCAATTTCTATGTCTAGTTTTCCATCTTCTGTGAACATTGTGCCAAAATACTTGAATTCTTATACTTGTTTTATTTCTTTATCTTTGAACTTAATGTTTAATGGGTTTCTTAATTTACTTATTCTCAAAGCCTCTGTTTTTACTGTGTTAATTTTCATACTGTAGTTTGTGCAACTTTTATCTAAGATGTTATATGTTGTTGTAGCAGGTTTTCGTCCTCATATATTAGGCATTGGTCATCTGCGAATAGTAGCTCGTTGATATTGGAACTTTCTACCTCTATATTATTATTTGATTTTTCCTTATTGTTGGTTGTTTCCTGATTTATTTTGTCCATATATATGATGAAGAGGAGTGGTGAGAGAACACATCCTAGTCTTACACCTGTTGTAACCTGAAACCATTCTGACAGACCTTCTGATGTTCTAACGGCACTTTGACTGTTTTTATATAATGCCATTATATTATCTAGTAGTTGTCCTGCTACCCCATAAGTATCTAGAGTTTGCCAAAGTTTGTTCCTGTCCACACAATGCAATTTTTAATGGAAGCCAAATTTAAATTATAAGTGAATTTCAATGCCCGTAGTAAAAGAAATTCAAGCATTTTTGTGCTATTTCGAACGGATTTATTTGTGATTTATTTCACCATACCATCTAATAATAATTAATAATGTTAGCTGTTAGTTTTTTCCCTTAAACTGGGCTTTTGTTTAATCTATCTATCTATTGACCTTTCGAGCCGTAACCGGCCCATAGGGCGTAGACCAAGATACACCTTCTCCTATATGGATTTTTTGTTCTAGCAGTTTTCTTTTAAAGATATTTTATCAAATCTCGCCATCTGTCTCTGTTCTGTGCAAGCAGTTCTATCTCATTGAGGGAGCCGACTCCTGCTGCTCTTGCCTCTCTCATCAATGTTCTTCTCAGTGTCTCCCTGGGTCTTCCTCTTTTTCTTTTACCTGTTGTTTCCCATATGAGGGCTTGCTTTGCTATTCGGTTATTATCTCTTCTCATCACATGTCCAACGTATGACCATCGTCTTTTCTTTATTACTGAAGATATTAGTGGTTGATTGGCGATTTCTCTAATTTCCTCATTTGTTTTGAATTCGTTCCATGCTATACCAAGTATTTTCCTTAGACATTTATTTTCGAATGCGTTCAACTTTGTTTCTATATCTCTTGTTGTTTTCCAGCTTTCACACGCATACGTAAGGGTTGATAGTACATTTGATTTGAATAGCCTAAGTTTTGTGTTTGTGCTGATAAGTTTTGATTTCCACAACTTTTCAAGGCTTCTGAAAGACATTGCTGCTTTAGCTATTCTGATTTTAATTTCTTTGCTCGTATCCCCTTCTCGATCAATGTGACTTCCAAGATAGATAAAGTGATCGTTCTCTTCAACTGGTTTGTTTTCCATGTATATTTTGTCACCTGTTGGAATTAAACTAGTCATGACTTTAGTCTTTTCATGATTGATCTCAAGCCCAATTTTGCTGGCTATTGATGATAGTTCATTTGTGTTTTCCTGCATCGTTTTTATCTGACTGCTGATGAGAACTATGTCATCAGCAAAGTCGAGGTCTTCCAAATGGTCACCTTGTATCCATTCGATGCCTTTATTACCAGTGCAGCATTTCTTCATTATGAAGTCCATAACAATTCCAAATAACAAGGGCGATAAAATACATCCTTGTTTAACCCCAGTTTCTATTGGGAAACATTCGCTCAGTCCTTCCTCTGTTCGAACTGCACATGTGTAACCATCATACATGTCTTTGATAATATTTATGATTTTTGATGGTAAACCATATTGCTTCAGAATTTTCCACAAAGAATCTCTATGAATACTATCAAATGCTTTTTTGAAGTCGATGAAGTTAAGTACAAACGGTTTTTGCTTTTCAATGTGTTCCTCCAATATAAGTCGTAGAGTGAAAATGTGGTCAATACAGCTTCTCCCTTTTGTTTAATGCATTCTAGTAAATGTTTAGTATAAATGATCCTAAGATACTGTTTTACAAGCAGCTGAAATGTAGATTGTCACAAGTTTTATTGGTGACAACAATAACACAAGGATCATGATATCTGTGTAACCTAGTGCTGACATCTTCTCTTGTTGACACTGTAGTTTAAAGTTCCCATGTGAAAGAAACATGTTTTTATGGGCAAAAATCAGTGGAACTTCACAATTCACTTACTGCCTATTTTTTAATTTTCATTTGATAATATAATATAAATATTATAAAGTGATTGATAAATAGAGTACCAATAGATCACAATTTAAGTACGCTAGATCTTCAGAGGCCTGTTATGTTATTATTTTTTTCATTTTATGAGATAGTGTGATAGAGTTTTAATAAATCTTTTATTTTAGAAAAAAAACAATAACTGTTTTTAACAAAGTTTAAGTGCTTACTGTATGAGCATGGAATTAGCAAGATGTTTATATCGTTGCCTGGGGGACTGGTTGGTCTTAAGGCAAGATTCCAATCTTGAGACAGAGAGGTTGTGAGTTCAAATCCCAGCTGAACTAGTTAGGATTTTTATTTGTGTTTTCTCTCTGTGGCAACCACCCCTGGTTTCAGCAGTGAGTCCTGGTTTGAAACGTTAATAACTCATTGACGGAAAAAATATGAGTACCTCGGAAATTTGAGTTATCTGCCTGTGTGAAGAGGAACTCCTGTGTACATAGCTGCCAGGGAAAAACTGATTAACACACAAAATTCAGTTTTAAATCACAAGGGACTTTGTCAGAGGAGAAAGCTGGCAAACACACCAAAAAACAAAAATAAAAATATATATATATATATATGGTAACTTTAAATTACTAAAGTTCTGTAAAATGTCTATATTCAATATTATTATTTTTTCAGTGAGGCCAATAAAAACTTGTTGGATACCAATGACAATTTAAGAGAAATGTTGGACACATCTGTACCTGGTGCCACACCAGGTTATAAAAGAACCACATCTACAGATGTAAGTCAGGTTTTAATCTTTTTTACAAGTTACCATTTTATTTTTACAAGTTATCATTTTATTTTTGTTTTAAATCACCATTTTATTTGTGTTTCCATTGGTTGCAACTGTGTAAATTCTTTATTAACTCTAGATTATGATACCGTTGTAACATTTATGTTGTAACATATTAAGAAAGATCAATACATTTGATGCGATGCTTGAGAAAAGTAACAAGCAACACAAGAAGACATAGAATACCAAATAAAACCATAAGAAAAATGGTAGGAACTAAACCCTGCCTAGAATATATAGAACAACAACAACTTAAATGGTTTGGCCACCTGGTCAGAATGAAACCTCACCAATCACCATCAAGGGCGTTCTTCTCAAGAATGCATGGAAAAAGACCAAGAGGAAGACCTAGAAGAAGATGTATAGATGCGGTGACAGAGACATGTAACAACAAAGGAAAATCACTAATTCAGACAGTTCGAGCAGTTCAAGAACGACAAATGATATAACCACGACACCTTTTAGGTATCAGTGAAATGAGAAAAGAAGAAGAAGAAAAGAAGTAACATTTACAGCATCAAAACACAAAATCCTCAAAATTAGACATATTTCTGTATTCAAACATTACCCCATTCTGTGTACCTTCCTAATTACCAATTTTGGCAATCCCTGAGTGTTTAATTTGTTTCCATTGCTGTTGGAATTTTCTTTCTTTTGAAACAGTGTGGTACATCATACAAGCAAAAAAAAATCACCAATTTTCAAGTTCAATTTTCAAATTGCCCAATTTTTTTTTTTTATGTGATCAGGTAAACTTCCTGGTCATCAGCAAACATTAAACAACCCTATGTTTCTTGGGAAGCAGAATAATGCTATGCAGTTGCCGAACATATCAACAGACTTATAGCATCCGTACTGATAAACATTGTAACATGTCCAGTCCAAGATTGAGAAACTCAGGTCATAAATCAACCTGAGCCAGGAATTTCAAATCCTCGTGATTTGCCTAGTATGAATAGTCGAGGCTATGTCAAGAGTTTAGTAAAATTACTATTTTTAGAACACCTAATGTTACATTTAAGTAGTGGTACATTTTTACTATGTTATTGTAATTGGGAGAGTTACAGATAGGTATCATAATCTAGGGTTGAAATGGTTAAGCTTATGCTGCAATTTTTATATAAGACCTTTGGATGAATAAATAGTCTTTGTTTAATTTGTCTGAAACTTTGTTCAAACAAATTTAACTGATATAATATAAATTAAATTATAGTATATTTATCTTTATTTCCTAGTAATTTTTGCATTGATAAATGTTATATTTTCTACATTAAATATTAGATATATTACATAGATGCAACAAATTAATTCAATTTGTTCATGATACCATGCAAAATTTAAAAATATGATTGTCATCAGTCATGAGTTGCACTAAATTTTATTTTCATAGTTAACATTGTTGGATATATAGAAATTTGTGCTTCAATATTGTTTATAGAATTTTTACTTTTGATCTTTATTTGTAGCATGTTTTTGCATCAGTTTTGTTTATTTTGTGTAGTTTGAACTCGGGGCATTGTACAAAGTAAGTGCTCTTAGTTGATTTATTTTGTTTATTTACTTTGCTTTCTATTAAACTGAGGTGGTTGGTCGCTCATACAAATAAATTATATGATTTTAAATTTTTTTTAAAACTGTGATTAATGTTAATTTAAAAAGAAAGCAGAATTGTTTATTTAAGCAATATTTACTCATGAATATTTGAGAAAGATTCTGAACATCAAATGGTATGACAAGATTAGAAATGATGATACTTGGAAAAAAGCAAATCAAGGGTTAATTAAGCAAGATATTAGTTGCAAGAGATTGAACATAAACAACAAAAACCTGATACTGGCATAACAAGACAAGCAGTCTTAAGAAATCCACTAGGAAGGAGATAAAAAGGAAGACTGACAAATACATGGAGAAGAGAAGCCATGGAAACCCTCAAAAACATTGTTCTAGACTGAAAGGAAGTAGATGTTCAAGAAGAGGAATGGATGGAGAAACCTTGTCTGTGGTCTAGATTGAAAGAAAGTAAATGTTGAAGAAGAGGAATGGATGGTGAGACCTTGTCTGTGGCCTAGATGAAAGAAAGTAAATGTTGAAGAAGAGGAATGGATGGTGAGACCTTGTCTGTGGTCTAGATTGAAAGAAAGTAAATGTTGAAGAAGAGGAATGGATGGTGAGACCTTGTCTGTGGCCTAGATGAAAGAAAGTAAATGTTGAAGAAGAGGAATGGATGGTGAGACCTTGTCCATGGACTAGACTAAAAGAAAGTAAATGTTGAAGAAGAGGAATGGATGGTGAGACCTTGTCCATGGACTAGACTAAAAGAAAGTAAATGTTGAAGAAGAGGAATGGATGGTGAGACCTTGTCCATGGACTAGACTAAAAGAAAGTAAATGTTGAAGAAGAGGAATGGATGGTGAGACCTTGTCCATGGACTAGACTAAAAGAAAGTAAATGTTGAAGAAGAGGAATGGATGGTGAGACCTTGTCCATGGACTAGACTAAAAGAAAGTAAATGTTGAAGAAGAGGAATGGATGGTGAGACCTTGTCCATGGACTAGACTAAAAGGAAGTAAATGTTGAAGAAGAGGAATGGATGGAGATACCTTGTCTATGGCATATGCTGCTCCAAATGGAGCTTGAGGTGCTTTAATGATAATGATTAATCGCTCATGAATACATTTTCAATAATTAATCTTCATTTATATTTAATATTACCATACTGCCTGCCATATTGTTCAATATTGTTTTATATTTGATACCAGTAACAGATAAATAAAGCATGATAATAATATTTTTGCAGATATATAAAGCATGATAATATTTTCTTTTCTTATGCTAGTAGTTTTTTTCTAAAAATTATATTCAATGATAATATTTTTCATATTAGTAAAATATGTAAATCAAAATTACTAAGCACAAAAAAAAATCAGGATTTTCAAATCAAATGTAATATTTATGCTTACTTATGCATACAAGAGCGGGAAAACAACTAAAGAAATATAAAATTAAGTGGATGCATTCGAAAACAAGTGTCTCAGGAAAATACTTTGTAATACCACAGAGTGAATTTAAGACTAGAGCAGAACTCAGAGAAATAACAAAGCATCCAAAAATATAATCTAAAACCAAGAGAAAAAGATGGTCATATGTTGGCAATGTAATGAGAAGAGACAACAACAGAATCTCAAAGCAGACCCTTAAATGGAAACCAAAGGGTAAAAGAAAAAAGAGGCTGACCTAGAGAAACACTAAAAAAGAATACTGTGATCAGAAACAACAACAGTCATATGTTGGCAATGTAATGAGAAGAGATAACAAGAGAATTTCAAAGCAGACCCTCAAATGGAAACCAAAGGGTAAAAAAAAAGAGGCTGACCTAGAGAAACACTAAAAAGAATACTGTGATCAGAGGCAACAACAAGAGGCAACACCCTCACCGAGATTGAACAACCTGCCCAGAACAGGCGACGTACAGCAAGATATAATGTGGGTCCTATGCAAGGTCTGATGCTTGATAACAAAGTCCTTTGGACAAAAAGAGTCTAGAATTTCTGCCCTATGTGCCGTCTTCGACTCAAAGGAACAATAGATAGATATCCAATAATATTTTGTTCATTATTATTTTCTAACTTTTTCATTCATTGGACACAGTAAAGTTATTAATTTTCTTGTTCTTTTCTTTTACTTATCTAATATTACCAGTCTAAAGTTTAACAAATATCAATGGAAAATGTTTCTCATTTTCATCTACAGGGATGCCTATGAATACTTTTTTTTTTCTTATTCAAGCTGTCTTTCTTGACTTGTGCAATATTGCTACTAATTTATATTATTAATTTGTTATGTGTTACATTTTAGGAGTACTTTGACTGCTGGAGGGAAATAAGTTTTTTGTTCTTTTAAATAGTGACCACATTTTAATTAATGTCAATTCAACAAATCATTATGCCATTTTCATGTAAAGTGATGATTAAGCTCTAAGACTAGCTACATGCAAATGTACATTTTCTTCTTCCAGTAATTTTAACTTAAATTATTTAATTAATTAAAGCATGGGATAAAAGATAAAAGGACAACTTATTCAGGGTTTAAAGAATCACATACTTCATAATAAAATTTAATGTATAAAATTATAATGTAATTAAAGGAATCTAACAATGATGTTTTTATTTACAGCATTAAAGTATGTAAATTTGGCCCATACATGCTTATTACTGTCTGATGTAAATTGTTGAACTAATATTAAGGGAAAAAAATTACTGCTTATAAAAATTGTTTAAAGTTATCCTTATATCACAAAGTCCACCAAACTGAAGGTAAGGCATAGAATTAGCAAAATTGTGCATGTGCATAAAATTAGTAAACCAAGTTATACAAAATATGTTTTATTGCTTCACTTGATTTTTTTCATCTCATTTTACTTTAACCTAATTGATATTTTTTGTTTGAAATATGTTCTTCTGCTTATAGAATCTAACATTTCCAATTATATATTAATTTCAATAAATTGTTTCTTTCAGTCTGGCCATAGTGCAAGAAGTGGCAGAAGTCCATCTCCCAACTTTCCAAGAAAAGGTTCCATAATGAGTGACTATGTCAATGCACATCCTGGGTTAGTTGATTATTTATTCTATTTAAATTTAATTCAAGTATATTCAGTTATTTCAGTATCAGTACTGTTTCATTGGGAGCCCTGATAGCTCAGTGGTTAGTGAACTGGGTTACAAAGTTCAAGAGGTCAGGTTCAATCCTTTTCGATGGCTTCTGGGTTCACCCAGCCTTAAATGGGTACCAGATTTTGTTATGGAAAAGTAAAGCAGCTTGGATGTAATACCAATCACATTACCCCAGAAATCATGTGACGAAGGCCTGTAAAAATTATGGTCACTAACACCATATTCCCTATACGTACTTGGCATGATGAGACCTTTTACTTTTTACTGTTTCATTGACATTGCACAAACTTGCTGGCAGGCCATGTAGTGCACATACCAAACTACCGACTGCTAAAAATATTACTGTATGGTGAGCTGCTGAAAGGTAAACACCTACAAGTGGTACAAAAAAATTCTTTTAATTATATGTACAAGACCTTATTAAATGCTTTAAATATTAATCTAAACACATGAGAAAACATGAGCTACTCGGCACATATCTCTGCTAGGCATCCAGAAGAGTAGCAGTTGAACAATGTTGACATGTGAGAACGGTTTATGAAATATATTTCTCACCTGCAGTGACCATTTTATTTTATTATTACATTTTTTATTTCTTAGCCATCTTATAGTTATCAAATGCATGTCTTAGGCTCTGCAAAATAATTAATTCTTTGTCACAGACCTACAATCAAGTCTTTGTCCATAAATGACGTTGTTTTTTTCCACACATTACTTTCCATGAATGAATCATATTGCTCTGTTTATTATGTGATTGTTGTAAAAAATTATTAAAAATAATACAATGAAGATTTTATAATGTTTTTTTAGAGCTTTGCTTGTGATCCAGTTTTATAAAAAATGTGTGCAATAATATTTTCACAGAGGCCGTCCTCAGCGTCCACAGACTCTTGATGTTGGATTTGTGCCAAGGTTTCTCACAGAAGGTGATGACGATGATGATAACTTTGCAGAGGACCTAGGTGATCGTTACTTTTCTATGCCTACTGGTATTTTGTTCTATCATGCTCTTATACATCCCATAAAGCATGTGAACTGTTAAAGTTTGCTGGCAAAAATGGCGGTAAAATAAAGAAAATTCCTGAATAAATTAATTTGTTCATTGAGTACCATCTCCGCATTAAAGGTTGGCTGCCATGGAGCGCCATTCCACTCTGTCTCTTGCTTTGATAGTGCAGATTGTCAAAGGCTGATTTGTCCATATTTTGATGTTACTTGTCCATGTTAGCCTTGGTCTACCTCTGCCTCTTTTATCTTGTATCTTCCCTTTCAAGATTACTTTTAGTAGGCTGTTGTGTCTTTTAACATGCCCCAAAAATCTCATTTATTTTGTTTGAATTGTATTTAGTAGTTCTATTTTCATTTTAAGTTGTTTTAAGACTTAATTATTTGTTTTCTTTTCTTTCCATCTAATTCTATCTATTCTTCTATATATCAACGTTTCATAGGCTTCAATATTCTGTTCTGTTTTCTTGTCTAATGTCCATGTTTCTGCACCATACAGGAATGTTGAGAATATACACAATTTTGGTATTCTTAGTTTTAGCCCTGGTGTTATTTGTTTTGATGTTAGTATATTTACATTTTCCATCACTGGTTAGAGTATGTCCAAGGTTGTTGTAGCTCTGAGCTGTCTCCAGGTCTATTCCTTCAATTTTGATATCCACTTGTAGGTTTTGAGTATTATCTTTGTTTATGATCATAATTTTAGTCTTTTTTAATATTCATATCTAATCCATCCATATTTTTTGCTTGTCATGTTTATTAATAAATTAATAGGAACATTATAAATAAATAAATATATGAGGTACAGTAAAAAAAGAATACAATGACTGAGCTTCCCATGTTGAAATGGAAAGTGGTTATGACAGATGCTGCTAGTATCATGATCCCCATTGCATGCTTTGCATGATGTTATGAAAATTAACATTCTGTGTGTAAAGGAACTGAAATTTTAAACACATTAGGGGTTCTCTGTGACTGGAAGCATGAATGGTGCATTTCCATGAATAGCACATTTGTAATAATTCTATTACAAGTTAGGAAAATCAGTTGTAAAATTAGGTGAAATGTTGAAGACAGCTTTCAAGGAACAGGCTTTGAAACATTTGAGTGGTTTTCCTGATTTAAAGGTGGATAATAAATTGGTACATATATTTTAGAGCAGTGATCTCTGCAACATGTGCCATTTTGGCACGCAGGGTTTCTGTTTTTGAGATTGTGGTTCTGCCCCATGTGCCCTCTTCAGCTCGAAAGGACAATAGATAGATAGAATAAATTGGTAGATAATGATGAGCATCTAGGTCAACCAGTGTCAAGTTCATTAACAGAAATAATTGACAGAAAGCATCACATTATCCAAGAAGATCACTGTCAAACCATTGATGAAGTCAGTTCACTAGTGGTAATCAGTCTTTGAAGCTGTCACAGAATTTTAAAGGAGGATTTAGTTGATGTCGCCTGGGGCTGCAAAGTTTGTGCACATGTCTGAGAGCTGACCAAACACAGTAATAACTTGACATTTTTTCAGACAAAAAGGACATGCTGCCAAACTTTAAATGTCATATGACATTTTCTTGTTTTTAAAACTAAGAGTGAAACTAAAGGGATGAAGATTTCAGATGGTAGAGAAAATCTAAGCAGAGTTGTTCTGGTATTTCTCGACATGCTGGAAGAAAATGACTTCCAAAAATGATTTCAAATGTAGTAGCACCATTAGGATTATTATCAACACTCACGAAGAGACTACTTTGAGGATGATGGTTGCCACTGATGTGTAAGAGGTTGCCACTGATGTGTAAGATGTGCCATTTATTTTTTTAATATCTACAATCCTCTTTATTATTTTTTAGTCATCATCATTATCATGTGCCATACCAGTTGGCACAGGTGATCATGTCCTTCCACAATCTTCTATCCACAGTGCATCGTATCAGTTCTGTTGTTGACTGTTTTCCATGTCATGACACCAAGCTATCCAGTATTTTCTCTCTTTGTTGTCCGCGATCTCTCTTTCCTTTTATTTTGCCATTTGTAACCAAGTATTCCAACTTTCCTCTTCTCATGATGTGCCCGAAAATTTTTTTTAGTGCATCTTGTATAAGTTGAGGCAGAATATGATGCTGTAGAGTCACTTACCTCCAGCACAAGGCAACATAGTATTTTGTAGTGGTGAAGAAAACTTAATATGACTAATTTCAACAAATATTTTTACGGTGATATTTCTTTATTTTCTTTCTAGCATTCACCCAATGACTATCTATCTATCTATTGTCCTTTCGAGCCAAAGACGGCACATAGGACAGAACCACAATCTCAAAAAACAGAAACCTTGCATGCCAAAATGGCACATATTGCAGAGATCATTGCTCTAAAATCTATGGCGCTGTTTCCATAACAATACTTTTTACAATGACAGCTTGTCAAGCCATCGATCAATCTCCTTAGTCGCCTCTTACAACATGCCTGGAAGGTCACAGTGTCACTATTCTTTACCTCCCTCATAATGAGGCCCCGGTAACACACGGTAACCAATGACTACTAAATGAATTTTAGTGTTTTTATCATCCATTCTTAAAAGAACCTTAAGTGGGTTATGTGTTATGGCCTTTTTGTGCCTTTCAGCCCAGTACATCTGATTTCAGCATGGTCTTTTGTTAGTATCAGGTTGCCTTCCCTCTTCAATCCTTTCTTGCTTTCCCCCTGTCCTGCATAAGTAGTCTAAGTTTCTGATCCATATGGATGTGTACTAAGCACACCTGTGTTTATTACAACTAAATAGAACAATGACAGGACTACATAACAACATTTTGATCCATAATGTCTTCATAAGATGACAAAAACAAGAACAACACAAAGTTACACATGGAAACTACTACATTTATTTGCCCGTTCCCTACATATGGAAACTACTGCATTTTGTTTCCCGTTCCCTACATATGGAAACTACTGCATTTTGTTTCCCGTTTCCTACATATGGAAACTACTGAATTTTGTTTCCCGTTCCCTACATGTGGAAATTACTGCATTTTGTTTCCTGTTCCCTGCATATGGAAACTACTGCATTTTGTTTCCCGTTCCCTACATATGGAAACTACTGCATTTTGTTTCCCGTTCCCTACAAATGGAAACTACTGCATTTTGTTTCCCGTTCCCTACATATGGAAACTAGATCGAGAGACAATTTACTCATCATCATCAAGTACCGGGCCTGCTGGCATAGGTGTTCATGTCACTCCACAACTTTCGATCTCGGCAGCTATTTATCATTTCTGTTGTTGACCTTTTGCCAAGCCATTCTCTTAATTTTGGTCTACAATTTACTACTTGTCTGTAAAAGGTTCTAAAGCTAAAACTGTTGCATCTGAGTGGCTGTCATCCAGAAATTAAAGATAATGAAAGGTCAAGCATGCAAGCCCATGGTGTTGTGTGACTAGCCAGGAGTATTTTATATTTCTATTAAAACTGTGTAACATTATTGTCTAATGGTATATTATTCATTGTAGAAATTAAGTTCATTTAATTGTTAATTCATAAACCAGAGAGTTCCTGCCATTTGGCCTGTTCCTGTGAAGATTGCCATTATAGATCCTTGAGTGAAACCAAAAGTTGATGCCAATAAGATATACAAGCAATTGAATAATATTAATAGTAGAATGAATATTTTCACAGATAGTGGTCATTCAACCCTTCGAGACATCAATGATGTCAATGATGACACAGAGATTGACAGTGTCAGTGTACAGAGTGACATTAGGAAAGGAAGACATCATAAAAGGATACATCCAAGTTTGCGAGAACAAGAGGAAGATGTAAGAATGTTGTATTTTATACAACAATTACATTTGAATATTTTATTTGACCAATGTATTTATTTCATTTTAACTTTATTGAATTTTATTGCACTGCAAAATAAAATGCAAACAGTAACTTTCATCCTAACATAGTCTTCCTCTTTTCTGTTTATTCTGAAATAAATAAGTAAATAAGAGTTTCCTCAACACTTTAAGGCAAAAAGGTAATATGCAAATAGTGTTCAATGATGTATTTTATGGGTAATGTGGTTGATATCATGCCAGGCCATTCTACTTTCAAAAAAGAACCTCTGGTACCCATTTTCAGATTGTTCTCAAATGGGCATGTGCTTTTGTTTCATGAAGTTAGTGGTTCAGTCTCAAACTTCTCTCATCGCTACAGTTTAAAAAAAAAATTAAATATTAATTTTCACAAATACCAATTAATAAAGTAATTTTTTCTTTTAAATTTATTTCAACTTGTGTTCCAGTTTATAAATATGCAAACTAAGTCAATTAATATTTCATTTCTATAGCCTGATTCTCATGATGAAATGGACACAGATACAGATAGGCCAATCTCTCCTGACCAAGAAACATTCAAGCTTCCACCAGGCAGTAAGCGGTCTCCATCTGTTGGGAGCAAAGGCTCTGGTCGAAGCTCTCGGTCATTGAACAGGGATGGCTCAACATTCAGTCAGTCTTCAAAATCAAGCAGAGGTTCCACTCGACGGCAGCTTCCACCTGTCCCAGCTAAAGAGGCAAGTCACATTTTATTTTGTTTGATTCATAGATTCTGCTGAGCTGCCTGTTTCAAATAAATAATTTAAAACAGATTTAGGCAAGTGAAATAAGAAATATATTGTTCATTTTCCTCCAAAGACAATACTGCTAAATTTCACTAATAGTAGATCCATACATGTTAAAGAGAATTGAAATAACTGGTTGATTGCTAATTCAGCAACATTTGCTCTCCTTTCTTTTGGCCTAGTGCCATATAATGTGTTAATGCAAATTCTTTAAAATTATTAGTTTTTGTTCTATTTGGTGTGTTTAGTACTAGCTTACACTGAAAACAGATGTGTGTGTGTGTGGGGGGGGTGGGGGGGGGGGGCTGCATGGTCTAGAGTAAGAAATTGGCCTCTGGATGAGATGGTCTTGGGTTCAAATCATGCCACCACAAGTGGTGGGAATTTTTCTTAGTGAATTTTTGGCTTCATTGTGACTTTACCTTTTCTAGGTTTCTGGGTAGTAGGATCAGATGTCTAGCTATCTAGAATAATGGTGAAGAACTGGAGGTGCAGTGTGTATTCTGTGTTTTTCTAAACAATGCATGGCAGTTAAAAATCTGAAGAAGTAGGTCAAATATGACCACAGCAATGTAAGAATTGTTAATATAAAAATCAACCTAATTATCCCCTCCATTTTCAAGGTATTCACTCAATCTACAATATTTGTCTATCTGAACTGAAACCATCTACAGTGCTTTTGCTAGTATTTAGGTTGTCAGTGCTGCATACTGGTGAGAAGATATGAGAATTGTAGAGTTGCCCAATGTGTAGTAAAGATAAATTGTTGATTCATCATCATCATCGAGTGCCTTCTCCGCAACGAAGGTTGGCTACCATGGATCGCCATTCTACTCTATTTCTTGCTTTGATGGTGCAGGCTGTCATAGATTGACTTGTCCATCTTTTGATGTTACTCATCCATGTTAGTCTTGGTCTGCCTCTGCCTCTTTTACCTTGTATTTTTCCTTCTAATATTACTTTTAGTAGGCTGTTGTGTCTTTTAACATGCCCCAAAAATTTCATTTGTCTTGTCTTAATTGTATTTAGTAGTTCTCTTTTTATTTTCAGTTGTTTTAAAACCTGATCGTTTGTTATCTTTTGTTTCCATCCAATTCTACCTATTCTTCTATAAATCCACATTTCAAGGGCTTCAATTTTCTGTTCTGTTTTCTTGTCTAATGTACATGTTTCTGCACCATACAGGAATATTGAGAAGATGTAACATTTTGCCATTCTTAGTTTCAGCCCTGCTGATATTTGTTTTGTTGTTAGTATATTTTTTGCATGGCATTAAAATTACTTTTTGCCATACCTATTCTTTTGTTTATTTCAATGTTGCATTTTCCATCATTGGTTATAGTATGTCCCAGGTAGTTGTAGCTCTTGACTGTCTCCAGATGTATTCCCTCAATTGTGATATTTAATTATAGGTCTTGAGAATTTTCTTTGTTTATGAAATTGTTGATTAAACTAAAATAAATAAAAAAAATCTGCAGCAGATTTTAGAATGAGAGTAGAAATTGGAGATTGAAGAAGTTACTACTGTCATCTAGGGGGTTTCAAAATTAAATGGTGCAGTTTTAGTGACAGACTCCTAATCAAAACTTTTAAGAGTCCAAAACCAATGTCTCCATCATAAGTGAATGACACATAAAGAAGCTGTAATCATGAACAAATCATATGAATAGGCTGCTTGTTAGTTGTTCTTGATAATGAAAGAGCTGATAAGCTAATCATAACTATGATGAGCACAGCAGACATGCACAAGGGCAAAGTCTTAAACACAATCTACAGTTGTATTTTTGAAAATGATATTAAAAAGTCTAGACACTGCAAAAGTTTTAAATACAATTTTAAGCATGTAAAAATGACAACTTGCAGTGGTTAGCTAGATGTGTGTATAACTGACAGTCTACTGAAATAATAAGTATGCACACACTTTATCATGTGCTGAAAGTAAATGAACACATGGATTTTATAGGAGTTTTAAGATAACTAACAGAACAATAAACAATCATTAATAACCAATTTTGCATAATGGAAGCTAAAGAAGATTAGCTCTGTGTTTTAAAAAAAAAACTTTTCACTATTCCCAATCCTCACAGATGTCAGTAGCTACCAGAGTTTCCAAAGAACCAGAAAGAATGTACAAAATTGTCTTAGCTGGAGATGCAGCTGTTGGGAAGTCCAGTTTCATTGTCCGTCTATGCAAGGGAAAGTTTGTGCCCAATCTCAGTTCAACATTAGGTCAGAATTAATTTACCTACAATGTTTTAGAATTAATCTAACTGGAATATCTTTACCTTTATCCTCATCATCACATGCCATACCGGTTGGCATAGGCGATCATGTCCTTCCACTATGTTCTATCTACAGTGCATCGTATCAGTTCTGTTGTTGACTGTTTTCCATGCCATGACACCAAGCTATCCAGTATTTTCTCTCTTTGTCATCTGCAATCTCTCTTTCCTTTTATTTTGCCAGATGTAACCAAGTATTCCAACTTTCCTCTTCTCATGATGTGCCTGAAAAATGTTGATTGTTTGTTTCTGATAAAAAACTGGAGCTGCCTTTTTGTGTTGGCCTCTTTTGAGAACTTCCTCTTTGGTCTTTTTAGCTGTCCTGGGAACTTTCAACATTCTTCTGAGAAATCCCATCTCTGTGGCCTCTAATCATCTTTTCATTTGTTTGTCTATTGTTCAGAATATAGGTCAGAATTGGTTCTATATAGCATCGATGAACTATCTTTCTCATTTCTATTGACATAGATTTGTTGCATAAGATATTTTTCATTTTCTGAAATGCTATTTTGGCCTGAGCTGTTCTGCTTTTTATTTCTGTGTTGCATCTTCCATATGATGTTATCACTGTGCCCAAGTATTTCAAACGTTGCACTTGTTTCAGATTTGTCTTGTTTATTTTTATGCTGCATGATGGTGATGATTCTTTCTTCGATATAACCATTACTTCTGTTTTCTTACTATTCAGACTGAGACCTTTCTTGTTGCTTTCTTTTACTATTATATCTATCATTTCTTGTAGCTCATTCTCTGTCTCTGCTATTAAGACTGTGTCATCCGCATATCGTAAATTATTTATGTTGTGACCGTTGACTTCAATTCCTTTTTTTGTCTACTATTATCTCATAATATGCTAGCTGTAAAGTGAAAACAAATCCAGCGACAGAACACAGCCTTGTCTGACTCCTTGTTTTATAAGTTGAAAATGTCCTGTTTGGTTGTAAATTCGTATGGCTGCTGTCTGTTGCCTGTACATGTTTTTTTATGATTCGCAGATCCTTGCCATCAATGTTTAATTTCTCCAGCATATTGATTATTTCCACATGCTTTACTTTGTCAAATGCTTTTGTGTAGTCTATAAAGCACATATCTTTCTTTACCTCTATAGATCTTTCTATCAATGTTCTTAAGATGTATATTGCATTACCTTTATACTTTTTAAATAAAAGAAGATTGGAAACAAATTAATCAATTAAAGCTAAAAAAATACATGATCATGTGCCGTACTGGTTGGCGTAGGTGATCATATCCTTCCACAATCTTCTATCCACAGTGCATCATATGAGTTCTGTTGTTGACTGTTTTTTTTCTTCTGAGAAATCTATAGAAGAAAATAAATATCTTTAAAAAATCTATAATTATGAATTCTTGATTCTTGATCCTTCTAGTGCCATTAGACGACACATAGACTCATAGAGTCTCATCCCAATTGTCTCTATTCTGGGTGAACTGTTTGATTATAAAGAGTGAGTCTTTACCTGCTAACATTGTCTCTTTTGTTAGAGTTCTTTTCAGTGTTTCACTAGGTCATCCTCTTTTTCACTGACTTGATGTTTCCCATTTGAGAACCTGCTTATTAATTCTTTAGCAGTTTCTTCTAAAAACATGCCCAACATATGTCCATCTTATTTTCTTAATAACAGATGAGATAAATGATTGCATGATAGTTTATTTTATTTTAGCATTATTCTTGAATTCATTCCATTTAGTGCAAAGTATCTTTCTTAGGCATTTGTATTCAAATGTGTTGAGTTTTTAAAAAATCTCCATTGTCATTTTCCAGCTTTTACACTTATTAGTGAGTCTGGATAATACATTTTAATTAAAAATTTTATTTTTGTGTTGAGTATATTTGATTGCCATATTTTTTCAAGGTTTTTAAAACTTAAAGTCCCCTTTACTATTGTGATTCTGATCTCTTTTCTAGTTTCTCTATCTCAATCTATACTACTGCCAAGGTATATAAGGTAATCCACTTCCTGCACCATCTTCCCATCCAGGTAAATATTGTATTTTGGTACAATCCCAGTTATCATTATTTTGGTCTTCTCTCTGTTAATTTCAAGTTCTGCAATCCAATGACAACAGAGAATCTGTGGTGTCCTGTATCTTATGCATACTATCACTAAGAAGCATAATATCATCTGCAAAATCCAGATCTTCCAATTGAGTCCCATTGAGCCATCAATACCATTTTTACCAGTACAACAGTTTCTTAATATGTAATCAAAGGATGCTCCAAAAAAAAAAAAAGGTAATAAAATGCATCCCTGTTTAACTCCCATTTCTATCTGGACCCATTCACTCAATCATTCACTCTGTACGAACTGCACATGTATAGTCATTGTATAGATCTTTTATGATGTTAATCGTTTATTGCTCCTGACAGTTAATAATTATAGGCCTATGAGGTAATTATTAAAAATTTAATATCAAAATTGTTTTAAATATTTTAATTGTTTTCAAATTCAAATGTTTTCTTTGAATTTCACATAAAAATTGTGCATTTTTAAATAGCAACAGAAAAATGTAGAATATTCTCATATGGAATAAAAATAAACTGCCATAAGCTTATAATTGGTTAGAAGTCTTATTTTTTAAAGCTAAATTCTGCAACAAATTTTTTAACATTTCAGCAGTGCAACTTAACATGTTGTTTGTAGTCCGATAAAATGTATAATTTGGCATTAATTTGTAATTGCAGGTGTTGACTTTCAAACAAAAATGTTGGATGTTGATGGGCATTCTACAGCCTTACAATTATGGGATACAGCAGGACAAGAAAGGTTAAAAAAAACAACAACTAAAATTGTACTGCTCTATGTGTTAATGTTTAGATTGTTTTACGTGAGAACTGGCATTTTCTAAATTTGTTTTATTATTGCTTATTGTTTTTTGTGTGTTAAATTTGTCCACTCCCTTCACTGAATTGGCATTTCAGATTCTTAACTTACCATCTTGTTCTTTTAATTGTTTTGCTATTGTTTTGGATACTTACAAGCACTTTAACAAAAAAGAAAATATTGCTGCAACTATTAAGCAAGAGATACAGCAGCAACAAAAATTGTATAGTTTGTTTCTTCAAACAAAATTGTAAGATTTAGCATTACCTTCAGATCTTCATGTTTCTGTTAAAACTATGATTTATACGCTTGAAATAATTATGTAGGAATGCATCTCAAATATGAGGTGTGTTCAAATGAAATCCATCCCAGTGGCTTTATTACAAATATATGTAAGTTCATCAGCAGATGTTGTAGAAGTAAACAAAGCAATTGTTATGAAGCAAATATTTGCCAGTGTTCTTTACAAAATGTTGTCATAGGCATTTAGACACTTAACTAGTATGTCTTTGTGGTGGATGGCATTGAAGTCCACACAAGTGGCTCTGTAAAGTCTACCAATAGAAACCCTTCATGGTAAAAAAATATAATCAGCATAACCTTACCAGTGGAAGCTTGTGACTTGAATTTTTGGAGTTTTGGTGATATGGGATGTTTCCATTACATGCTCGCTGTTTTGCTGCACAGCTCAAAGTGGTGACTCATTGCCTGCCATATGTGCAACAAAAATGCATCACCCTCCTCTTCATAATGCAGCAGGTGGTTCAAACTCCACCCCATGTTGAATCACCACTCACTAATCGTCCATCGATGAATTTCATATCACACCGGCCTATTTTCCAACAGTCTGTAAACAAAACCAATGAATACTACATGGAGAATGATCACATACACAATAGCACATTGGAGTGTGCTTATTACATCAGATGTGACATCATCATGCCTCCTACACATGCCCAGGAGAAATGAAAAAAAAAAAGAAAGAAAAATATGATATGGTTAAAGCTTTATGTAATAAATTGACAACACAAATCTAACAACTTTTCGGCTCAATAGGCCTTCAGCAGGAACAAATAAACAACATACACACAGATATGTGAGTAGATAAAATTAGCCCTACATGGCTAACTATAACTATATAAACTATAATGGAGTATCTATAATAAAATAATTCCGAACTACAATGTGAAATAAGAATAAAAATGACTTCCCTGTGTAGTGCACTGTGGCCAGAAGTAAAATTAATGATAATCTTGCAAGGTAGCTGATGTAACTAATGTATGCTAATGTAGGGTCAAATCACAGATGGAAGGGTTCTAAAAATATATGTGGGTGGGGGGGGGGGGAGAGAAGGAGACACTGGGGTTACCTCAGCTGTATTGCAACTGGCAGTGTCTACAACATATCTCCATATATACAACCATGCGAGAATACACAGACCTGTATACATACATACATATATATATATCATATCTCTCAGTGTGTTACAATGAATACAGTTTTGAAGAATATGTGTTGCAGCCTGTGGTGCATGACAGCATGTGTACATTATTCTATTATCAATCTTTCATTGTGTAAACAGTTTTCAAAATAGACATGTGAAGTAAATGTCCAAGGAGTATATTTTTACTTAAAGCATCTTTGTATCCATACCACTGGTGCAGGTTTCGAAGTGTGGCTAGAACATACTTTAGGCGAGCTGATGGTGTTCTGTTGCTCTATGACATCTCATATGAAAGATCCTTTCTTAATATTCGAGAATGGGTGAATGCCATAGAGGTAAGCATGTATAACATTTAACTTTTATCTAATTAAATTTTTTCACACATGTTTGCCAATTTCTCTAACCCTCCATCCTTTAATCATTTGTCTGTGATAATATATTCTATCTATCTTATCTATTGTCCTTTCGAGCTGAAGACGGCACATAGGGCAGAACCACAATCTCAAAAACAGAAACCCTGCATGCCAAAATGGCACATATTGCAGAGATCACCACTTCTAAAAACTATGGTTCTGTTTCCATAACAATGCTTTTTACAATGACAGCTTGTTAAGCCATCGATCAACCTCCTTAGTCGCCTCTTACGACATGCCTGGAAGGTCACAGTGTCACTATTCTTTACTTCCCACATAATGAGGCCCCGGTAACACACAGGAGGATAATATATTACAGCTTTAAAATAACCCATTTTCTTAATGTTTAATACTTAGCCACCTTAGGAAACAAACATTTGAACTTATATTGTTGTGATGAACACTTAAATTAAAAAAGAAACAGAACTAGAACATTAAAATAATTTGTGTTACTATTTATCAAACTGATTCACTAAATGTTGCATTCTTTAACAAGAAAGCATTTTTATTCTCATGATAAACAAGCATTAAAATAATAAAATATGGCTCTGATCATTGATTTGGAGGATGTACTTAGCAAAGTTGACTCTATAATCCTTCTTGTACACTATGATGGTTGAATGTGCAATCATTTCAAGACTTTGTGAAATGTATAAGGATATTACTAATGGCAAGAACAGTCATTCTACTATTCGTTCATGGACATAAGGAGTTGTGTGTTTATGCCGAGGTCTGCCACAAAGTTTATCACATTCACAATGTCATAACATTGAAGTTTCTTCTTCTTTTCTTCCTCTTTTTGCTGCTTTGAATTCGAGGACAATACAGAGTTTTGGCTCATGCTCATCTGGCTGCCTCAGCTAATGACAGTTAGTGCTGTTGTAGAGTTTTTCTGATATTGTCACTCCAACATATTCTGTGTCTGCCTCAAGATCTTCATTCTTCTCCTCTTTTGTGCATGCCTTATATGGTATGGCATCACTAGGCATTCTCTCCAAGCGTACAAACTGTTTTATTTGTTGTCATTGCATCGAATTCAATACTGGTTCTATGTTAACTCTTTTGCTTATAACCAGAAAAGTAGCACAATTTAAATCTTCTGTGGTACCAAATAGCACGTGGGCTGAAAGTGGTCAGCAACTCATAGCTAACTACTTGCTTCAGGATTGGTAAATAAAAACTGACTGAGATCTTACTCCACCTCCCCATGGGTTTGGAGACAGACTAATAAGTTTAGCCCAGTGAGTGGGAATCAAAAAAAAGAAGGTGACCAGGTACCAAAAAATGTTATGCTGTAGTCAGATCCACACTAGACAGTGTTGCTTCAAGCATAGAAAATCATGATGTGAGGTAGCATCCTCACCTTCCCAGAATACTACCCTGGTATTCATTTTTGCCAGTGGCAGGGTCGACCATGAGGGTATTTTTTTCAAATCATGAGAACAACTCACACTGCTTCTAGTGGGAATCGAACACGGGTTGTCCAAACGTTGGTAGCCTAGTCGGGTGGTTTTCTCAACTAGGTTACCGAGTTCCCCTCATTTATCTTAGAGGTACAGATGTAAACCATGACATATTGCACCTACTCTCATTTATTGTCCTTACATGATTGGATGGTTTCTGGGTAGTATAGAGGCAAATATCAGCCTCTGAACAAAAAGGTTCCTGGTTTAAATCCTGAGGCTGGCGGTGGAAATTTTTCTTTTAGAATTCATGAGTTCTTTCCAGCTTTACCCTTCCATGGTCTCTGGATGGTGAGATCCTATGTCTAGCCCTCTTGGATAGTGGCAAATGTGTGCATTCTGCATATGTTAAATGAACCTTTGGTGATTAAAAGTCTAAAAGAGAAGTCCAAGCAATCACTGCTTGGGTAAATATTTGTTACAAATCTACCCAAATGGATCCCAGGTTGTGCAATGTAGTTCATGCAGAATTCTCCTTGAGGGTTGATGGTACTTGAAGAGAAGATCACAGCACCTATAATGTGTCCAGAATAAAGTGATAGTGATTTTAATGTAACATAGTATTAAATAACAAAATATAATATATAGATGGATGATAACAAGAAAAGAAAAAAAAAATCTTTGGGATCAGGGCATGGACAAAATTTCATGGAAGGCATCTTCCACATTAAATATGAATCGGCAGAAAATAAATTATCAATGATATTAATGATACCTTGCAAGAAATGTGTTTATGGTTGTGTGAGGAATCTCATTCAGAAATCATTCTGACAATGCATCTCTGTTAAAATGCTCACTGAATAACTCACTAATGAAGTCTAACCTCACCTATTGCTACTTTTAATAAATCATCATCATCATTGAGTGTTATCTCTGCATCGAATATTGGCTAACATGGGGTGCCATTCCACTCTCTCTCTTGCTTTTATGGTGTAGTTTGTTATAGGCTGACCTGTTCATCTTTTGATGTTACTAGTTTAATAAATAGACAACTGAAAAATGTGACAAAACTATCTTTATGCCATTAATTCCACTTTTTAGTATTTAGGTGGGGCAGGAGGGAAAATGCCATTTATTTTAAAAGCTGAAGCATTCCAAAAATATATATATAAAAGTAAAAAGTGATTATTTTTTTTTATGTAATTTATATTTCAGCAGAGAAATAAAAAACATATAACTTTTTTTGTTCATTTACTTGACCTTCCAAACATGATCTCTTCAATAATGTGTAAGTGTTCCACAAACTGTTCTTTTATAAATAAATCTCTTGCTATTATTAAAACCTGCCAACTTTTATTTTTATTTTTTATTTGGCCATTAGTGGCATTTCATTACCAAATTTTTCTGTTCTCATTTCACAAAGTCTTCTAGTTAAACTATGTGTTTAAAACATTTGTACTATGACTTATGAGATGAATAAGACGATTATGTGGCATATTTTAAGACTATTTCAATTTTAAAAATCTGTGACTGGTATATACTCTTTTAAATAAAAAGCTAAATTGTTGTAGAACTAAATGACCCTTGGTACCTGGTGGGCTTTTTTTAGTGCATGGTAGCTAAAGTATCTTTTAAAAACTGTGAATTGCAGCATTACGTCCCATTTTCCAGAGCAGATAATTGAATATTAAGGTAAAGACCGAATAGCCTGTGCAATAATCATATTGTGTATATGCAAAAAGAAACTACAAGCCATACTGGAGTAAGGAAATACAAAGACTAGAAGAGGAACTGGACTCTGCCAGAGAACTAGCTGAAACATCACACAGCACAGAGAGCAACATTGCCTACAAAGCAGCCTCGGCCAAATACAGACGTGAGGTCATGATATCAGCAAGACAGAGCTGGATAGACAAAACAGAGAGCCTTAATCTAGATAAAAACGGTCATAAACTATGGAAACTTGCGGAAGCTGCCGACCTCCAATATCATTAGCACACAATCAGAACATCCTCACAAACAAAAGGGCAGCAAATCTACTGATAGAGACTTACAAAAACATTAGTAGAGTAATCATTCCAATAGACAAACAGAAAGCTGCAAGACGGGAAAACCAAGATGAAAAACACACGCCTTTAGCACCAGAAGAGCATCAGACGACCATCTTTACCCCAACTGAATTAGATGTTGCCCTCAAAGGATTGAAGCTCAAAAGTTCCCCTGGTAAAGATGGAATCTCCAATGAAATGCTCCTAAATCTGGGACAGAAAGCCAAGAGCCAGCTTCTAAGGATAATAAATGCTAGCTGGAAGATAGGTCATGTACCAGCAATCTGGAAAGAAGCTATTATGGTGCCGATCCTCAAGCGTGGAAAAGACCCACTAGACCCAAGTAGCTATAGACCGATTAGTCTACTGAGCTGCCTGAGTAAACTCATGGAAAGGCTGGTTAACAGAAGACTTTGTGGCATTTGGAGACAAAACAACAAATCGTACCACAACAGAGTGGCTTCCGTCAGCACAGATCAACTGAAGTCGACATGGAGAAGGCTTTTGATAGGGTATGGCGAGAGGGTTTAAAGAACAAGCTTTTTAGACTTGGCATCCAGGATTGTTTCTTCAATTGGGTCTCTCAATACCTTCAGGATAGAATGGTCAGAGTACAAGTTCAAGGTCAACTAAGTAAGAAGGTCTCTATCGAACATGGTGTCCCACAAGGCGGAGTCTTGTCCCCAACACTCTTTTTAATTTTCATAAATGACATCTTAATGGACATTCCACCCAGTATACACTGAGCAATATATGCAGATGATCTGGCGTTATGGGCTGGTGGGAAAAGTATGTCGGTGGCTGGACTCAGGATGCAAGATGCCCTAGGTGAACTTGAAAAATGAACGAACACCTGGCTCTTACCAATCAATGAAAAAAAAACTATTTACACAATTTTCAGCCTATCAAGAAACACACTCTCTGCAAACTTGAAGATAAAACCATGCACTCCCTATTGACCAAAACCCAACATATCTTGGCGTCACCATGAATCGCAGAATGACTTGGAAAAATCAGATAGACAGAGCAAGGAAAAAAGACAGAAAATGAACAAATATTATGAAGAAATTGACAGGAATGGACTGGGAAGCAGACAGCAATATTTTTAAAAGACTATACATAGGAAGAGTCAGACCAGTTCTAGAGTATGGAGTCACAGCCTGGTCTATGGCTTCCAAATCACACCTTAGCAAAATTAACAGAACACAGAACCAAGCTGCCCGTATCATCACTGGTGTTATGAAATCTACACCTCTCAAGACTCTAGAAACAGTTACAGATTTACAACCCTTAGATGATAGACAGGTCACTAAAGTATTGCAACAAGCGGAGTAATATAGAAGGCTCCTTAGCCACCCCATGCACCAAAGAATAACTGGTTCTGGAATTGTACGACTAAAGAGGAGCAACTTCGCTGCAATTGCCAATGAACTAACTACTGGAGACCCAGTACTTTCCAAAACAATATCAAAACCCTTGAGCCCATCTGATATGTCTTCTCATGGAAACCATAAAATACCAGAACTTAAGGAAAATATAACAGGAATCATGAAAAAGGCACCCAATCAGACACAGAAAGAAAACATGTAGCAGAAAAATACATACATGAAACCCACCCACAGGACTTTTGGTCCCACGTATACACAGATGGCTCTGCTACAAATGCCACCGGAAATGGAGTGGGAGGTGTGTTCTTGACACTGAATAATCAGGACGAGATCACCAAGTCAATAGCTACTGGAAAATTCTCAAACAACTTTAAAGCAGAAACTGAGGCCATCAGAGATGCTGCAACACTGGCTACTCAACACAAAAATAACATGCACAATAAATTGGTGATTCTGACTGATGCACTAAATCAGCTCTAAAAAGCCCCAAGAACAATGAACTAGATGACTTGAGAACAACCCTGGACCAACTATGCAATAACTTCCAGAGAGTAGTCATTCAGTGGATACCATCACACTGTAATATACACGGGAACGAATGCACAGACAAATTAGCTAAAGTGGGAGGAAGATTACTACAAGAGAACCATCCGATCAGTTATGATGAAGCCAAATCCATCCTCAACGGTCAGTTCCATGAAAAATGGAAACGAGAACACCCAAAGCATAACGAGAGTGACGGATACCACCAACTATCAAGGAGGGATCAAGTCATCATACTTCGCCTACACACTGGCCACAATAGAATGAGAAATCACATGTTCACAAAATTCAAAAAAGGTACAACCAGCCTATGCCACTGGACAATATGACTACAAAACATGTTCTACAGGATTGCCCCCAGTACACAGTCTTGAGAAGAGCAATGTGGTCCACACCCACCTCCCTGGAAGAGAAACTATATGGGGCAATCGATTCACTTCAACAGACAGCTGACTTCATGAGAGAGTCTGGAATTCTACTCTGATTGAGTCTTGATCGCAGAAAAAGAGAGAGATATTGTGTATATGTTTTTGTTTTTTCTATATTGTATCTATCTATCTATCATCCTTTCGAGCTGAAGATGGCACATAGGGCAGAACCACAATCTTGAAAACAGAAACCTTGCGTGCCAAAATGGCACATATTGCAGAGATCACTGTTTCTATGGCTCTGTTTCCATAACAATGCTTTTTACAATGACAGCTTGTCAAGCCATCGATCAACCTCCTTTGTCGCCTCTTACGACATGCTTGGAAGGTTACAGTGTCACTATTCTTTACTCCTTCAAAATGAGGCCCCGGTAACACACGGGAATATATTGTATACCCCCCACCATAAAAAAAGAAAAAACAAGCTAGGAAAAAAATACTCTTAACCATTACCAAGAATTGAACCTGTGTCTTCAAGAATATAAAACTGCTGATTAAATCTATTTAATCATCTACTTCCTATATATGGTAACTAATGTTTTAAAATTTAAATAAAAAGCAAAATTGTGTGGAAATGCGTGTATAAAAATTGTTGACTTATTTAGGATCTTATAATAAAATTTATTTTATTTTGAAGCACAAAGTTTTAAACTTTTTTTCTTCAGGAAGGTGGCAAGGTAGACACAGGTTTTATATTATTTCAATTACTTATTGCATACCCATGCATTTGCTCGAATTTCATTGTTTTATTTCTCAGCATATGCCTTTTTATCTAACTGTTATTTTTTTTATGAATGGCTTATTTTAACACTATATTTATGGTTCTATAAATATTAATACTCAATATAATTGTAAAGAATTAATCAGGTTTGCATGCTGAACAAATTATCTGAAAATGTGTTTTTTTTTATTTGTTATTTACTTATTTAAAAATAATCTCATGTATTATCACTTCATTCAGTTTTTAAAAAATCACATTACTAACTCCTGTACAGGGTGGGAAATATGGTGTTAGTTCTCTTATTTTTCAATGGCCAATGACACATTTATAGATAATGTAGTCAGTATATTGCCAGGCTGCTCTACATTCCCAGAAAAAATATTTGGTACCCATTTGAAACTGAGAAGAACATTGATCAGCGAGGCAAAGGCAGCAGGAAACAGCTCCCTCAATGAGATTGAGATTATTTCACAGAACAGAGACAAATGGCGGGATTTAATCAATGTTTTTTTGCAAGGATTGAGACTGCTAGAAAGAAAAATTAGAAAAAGAGAAAGAGTAGCTGGGTTTATGCCCCATGGGCTGGCAGCAACTCAAAAAGTCGATAGATAGATAGATAGATTTTCTGAGGTTGGATGAATTGTAAAGTGGTGTCAGTCTAAAAAAGTTGCCATATATGGAAATTGATCCCAGAACTTTTTGTTCACTGGCAATGTTCTTCCCCTTATATCCTAAGGCTTGGAAGGAAAACTTGTTTAATTATGCTTATCTCTCATTTTTTATAAATGAAAGTATCAGTTAAGAAAGAAGCACCGAGACACTTACTAGGGTCAGTGATTTTGAATTACTCAGGAATCCAGTTTGAATTGTGAAGAATTTTCAAATTATATTGTGCTTGCACAAGTTAATTTTTAATCATTTTGAAATAAAAATATGCGTCTTTGAATTTATTATGACTTTGAAATAATTTTCAAAGCATGACATTTTTTTGTTAAGCGAAATTCAGTCTATAACCTAAATTTTAAAAGCATCACACGTTTATCTTAGCTAAATTCAATCTCTTATAAATATCACAATACCTCTTGTTTGTTTTGGTTAAATTCAGCCAGAAAAAAATAAAACTTTCAAAGCGTGAAATTAATTTATATTGATTAAATATAAATTATAACTAGCTCTCAGAGCATATCTGTACTGATTAAATTCAGACAGTTATAAAGAATCCACACAGCATGTTTTTAACCATTCAAACTAATTTGTTATTAAGAATTCTCATATCATGATGAGTTTGATCTGGCTTAACTCCTTCACAAAAGATTCCTCTGTATTATATAATGAAGTAAGGGTGAATGGTTAGTTAATGTACTAGCTACTGATCAAAAGATTCTAGGTTCCTTTCCCAGATATAACACATTTATTTTTCGACTGACATGGTTTTGGAGCTCACCCATACTCTAAAAATGGGTAGCAGAGATTTTTCTAGGAAGCAAGACACCTGGCATAATGCCAAGAATACTTCCTAAAAATGTGCCATTGTTCATTGAATAATATGGTCACTTACACCATTTCCCCAGACGTTTATCAAAACATGGAGGGAACCTTTACTTTTTTTTACTTTTATACACCCACTGTGAATTTCATCATTATCATCAGGTGCCATGCCCACAAGTATAGAAATTCATGTCTCTCCATATATTCCTGTCACTCATGTCTCTTATCAGTTCTATTGTTCGTCTCTTTCTTTGCTAGACTGTTAAACTGTCTAGTAATTTATTCATTGTCTTCCTGTACCTCTATTTCCTTCTAGTTTTCCCATTGTTAAAAAATTTTCAAATATTCTTTGTCCTATCCTAAAAGCAAAACAAAAAGGGAGACTGCTTTTATTTGTTTTGTTTTTTTCAAAAACACTTCAGAAGTTCTATTTGTGCACTGGCATCATTCAAGATTGGGACTACATTTTGTTTTAAATTTGACAAGATTTGAACATTTATCCAGTTTCTGTAAATTCAGTTATTTTTTTTCCTGGGAAAATAGGGCAGACTGATATTGTGCATTATCCATAAATGTGCTGATTTGTCATTGAAAAATATGGGCATTAACACTACATTCCCTATATGTCACAATATGTGGTGTGTACACTTTACTTTTTCTTTTCTCATTCAAACGTTATCTTTATTACACATTTTAACATACCCTGACGGAAAGAAAAGGGAAATCACTATTCTTTCCTTGAGTATTGTAATCATCTAAAATCTAGAGGCGAATACTAACACAATTAATACAAGGCTAAGGGAAATAATGTTAATAGTACTTAGATCATTAAAATAGTCATGCAAAATATAGGTCACAATATACATTTCTTGATGATGACCTGGCAATGTTCTAATTTACATGAAAATGTGAAATTTGAAAGGAAATGTAAATGTAATCAAATTACCAATTTTTATTTTTACCATAAGTGACCAGGACATTCAAATGGTTAGAGTCACAAGACTACACCGACGCCTGTATACAGAGTGATTTGATGAGCATGATTAAAAAAGTGGAGGTGGGCTCTGTACGCATGCAATGGGTAGAGTCGTTGCAGAAATCCAAAATACGTAAGGCACCTTTGTCTATGTCCCTGGACATGCAGGAGTACAGGGAAATGAAAGAGTGGACAGGTTGGCTAGCTGCACTGTCGTTGAGGACGGGCAACCAATGGATCGGGCGGACATCATCAATGCCTTCCGAGATGTGGGAAGAGCACAGGACTTCGACAAACACAGATCCACGTCACTTTTTCGGATGATGGAAATGGGAGTTAAGATGGGCACAGCCAGAAATGAGAAACTTAGTGGGCGTGTAAGAAGACTTATCAACCAACATAGAACTGAAGTTGTCAGTCACTGGACACTGAGGGAATTGCTGACGAGGGGATATGAGCACCTATGGACATGTTCGGAGTGCAATGATGATGACCCACAAATATATATCAATTTTTACTCATTAACTCAATTACTCAATACCTCAATAACTCAATTTTTACCAATGTAATTAATATTAAAATCAGGAAACAAGTTATATTTGAATAGCTCTGTGTAGGTATGTTTAGTGTAGAATACATTTGTTACAATTTTTCACAATATCTCATACAAAAAAGTAATCTCTAATTCAAGTATAGTAAGAATTAAAAAAAGCAAGTATACAGTTTGATCTATTCATCTAAAAAATATAATCTATATCTAATCTATATATAATCAATATCTAAAAAAGAAAATACAATACTAAGTTGAAAATGGAATTTTGATTAAACTTGGGGAAAGGAGAGAAGGGGAGGAGTTGGGTAATCTAGAGGTTTTTTATTTTTTTTGTGTGTGTTCATCAGCTTCACTTTTGGCAAAGTCCCTAAAGATTAGGAGCTCAATTTTGCGCGTTATCATTTTTGTCTCTGTCATTCATGTGCACATGGGTCCTTTGCTGCACAGGCAGATAACTCTATTTTCAGAGGTCATATTTTTTCCATTGATGAGTAATTGATGGACGTTTCAAGCCCATTTCAGGAGGTCTGATGATCAATCTGCTTACATTAAAAACCCTTGGCAATTAAAAGTAAAAAATAACAGGCCAAAATGGCCACTACCTATCTATCTATTGACCTTTCGAGCCATAGTCAGCCCATAGGGCATAGACCCAGATACTTTTTCTCTTATCTAAATTTTTATTCTAGCAGTTTTTAATCCTACTAAAGATATTTTATCAAATCTTGCCATTTGTCTCTGTTCTGTGCAAGCAACTCTATCTCATTGAGGGAGCTGATTCTTGCTGCTCTTGCCTCTCTGATCAATGTTCTTTTCAGTGTCTCTCTGGGTCAGCCTATTTTCTTCTTACCTGTTGTTTCCCACATGAGGCTTGCTTTGTTATTTGGTTGTTATCTCTCCTCATCACATGTCCAACAAATGACCATTATCTTTTCTTGATTACTGAAAATATTAGTGGTTGACTGGAGAATTTTCTAATTTCTTCATTATTTTTTTGAATTTGTTCCAAGCTATACAAAGTATTTTCCTTAGACATTTATTTTCAAATGCGTTCAACTTTGTTTCTATGTCTCTTGTTGTTTTCCAGCTCTCACATGCATACGTAAGGGTAGATAGTACATTTGATTTGAATAGTCTAAGTTTTGTGTTTGTGCTGAGTTTTGATTTCCACAACTTTTCAAGGCTTCTGAAAGACATTGCTGCTTTAGCTATTCTGATTCTAATCTCTTTGCTTGTATCCCCCTCCCAATCAATGTAACTTCCAAGATAGATAAAGTGATCGATCTCTTCCACTGGTTTGTTTTCCATGTATATTCTGTCATCTGTTGAAATTAAGCTTTTCATGACTTTAATCTTTTCATGATTGATCTGAAGCCCAATTTTGCTGGCTATTGATGATAGTTCATTTGTGTTTTCCTGCATTGTTTTTATCTGACTGCTGATGAGGACTATGTCATCAGCAAAGTTGAGTCCTCCAAATGGTCTCCTTGTATCCATTTGATGCCTTTGTTACCAGTGTTGCGTTTCTTCATTATGAAGTCCATAACAATTCCAAATAGCAAGGTCGATAAAATTCATCCTTGTTTAACTTCAGTTTCTATTGGAAAACATTCGCTCAGTCCTTCCTCTGTACTAACTGCACATTTGTATCCATCATGCATGTATTTGATAATATTATTGATTTTTTATCTTCTTTCTCCTTCTACCATTTTAGCTCCCAGTGGAGCATAGGTCTTCAGCAAACACTTTCCAAGTCGTTCTGTTTTTTGCCATTCTTTTAAGATCATTCCATGTCTTCCCCATCATCTTCATCCCTGATTCTATCTGTCTTCTCCAAGAATTCCTTGGTCTTCCTCTTTGTCTTTTCCCCTGGGGATTCCAAAAAAGAGCCTGTTGTGTATTACTCTCAGTTGGCTTCCGTGGTGTGTGTCCCATCCAGCGCCATCGTCTTTGCTGTATCTCTTTATCCACTGGTGTTTGACTGGTACATTTCCATAATTCTATGTTAGTGATTTTGTCCTGCCATTTCCATCCTTTTATCCTGCATAAGCATCCATTAATGAAAGTCTGTATCCTCGTGATTGTCAATTTTGTTGTTTTCCAAGTTTCACAGCCATATAATAATACCACCTTAACATTTGAGTTGAAAATTTTTATTTTAGTATTTAGCCTAATTTCTTTGGATTTCCATATGTTTCCCAGTGCAATGAAAGCTCCTCTTGCTTTTGATATCCTTATTTTGGTCTTTGACTTGTCCATGTTTGTGAAGTTTTTCCGGCTTATTTTTTTTACAGTATGAGATAGCCAGTCCCATGCCCAACCCTCCTTTCTCGCCTCTTACGAACATGCCTGGTAGGGTACAGCGCCACTATTCTTTACTCCCCTTTCGGGTCCCGGTAGCGCATGGGCGAAAATAAGGGTACTTAGAACAAATTGTCCATACGTCTTAATGTGCAGAGGATACCCTTTGCTTCACAACATTCAAATAAAGGAACTATATGGAAATACATGAAAAGAGGAATAGCCTCAGGTTCTTTTAATATTAATATAACAGTTGAAGAGACAGGTACATTAGGATAGCTGGAAGTACAGGTCATAGCAAAACCACTCAATAACATATATAACAGTGGGCACATACCCAAAGATCTACTAAAATCTATTTTTTTTTTAACTATGGGGGGGCCAGAAAAAACCTAAGCACCTGTTTCTGATCCTTGCCAGTCTAAGTGTGTGGCATTGTTTATCGCTGACAAAAAATATACAGACATAGTTGTAGCTGGCTATAACCCATTTTTATGAGATAACTGAAGCACTTCATTTCCTGTGTTTCTGGTGTGTTTAATAAAGAATACAATTTAACAGTGTTTCTGTTATCATAATTTTTCTTTATGTCCTTTTTTTAACGACACTTTAATATCATCTAAATTACAAGTACTAGAAACAGTTAAAAAATTTAAGAATTTAGAATCAATTGTCAGGGATGGGCACTCAAACATAAAATATCAGCTGGAATTATGCAAACTACAGCAGCCCATACAAAACTAAACCCATTTGGAACAATTAGAACATTATTCTTGTTGGCTGTAAAATCTAGCTAATGCGCATCCTTTATATATCAATTTTTCTAAACATTTATGTAACATGAACTCTTACAGAAGAGCTGCAGAAGAAATTGCAAGCTATGGGGATGAAATATTATCATAAGATTTTAGACATCTCTTACTTAGACCATATCACAAATGAAAAAGTTTGCTAAAGGATACAACAAGCAATCAGAATACATAAATATCTTTTGACTATTGTGTAAAGAAGTGCAAAATAAAATGGTTTGGCCATATATCTCAATTGTCTGGACTAGTGAATATGATTCAGCAAGGAGGTGTAAAAGGAGTTAGAAGTAGAAGTAGACAGAGAAGAAGAAAGGGAGATGGCATCAAAGAATGGGCAGGCTTTGGCTTTGCAGGTACCCAAAGAGTGACTGAAGATAGAGAGAAATTGAGAAAGTTGACAAAGTCTGACAGTGATGCCTAACAACATAGATGGGATGAAGAAGAAGTAGAAGAGGCATCTCACCTGTTATATTCTTTATTTTAATTAGCATCATTTTTTAAAATTGATAAAAAGTGGATGGCATGGGTATAATGTTTATCAACAGCAACAGCTGGTGTTGTTACAGCATTGACATTCTTATTCTGACATCTTGCTTGAGTTTCTCTATTTAGTTTCATGTCTTCTGCTAATGTTATACTTTGTTAACTCTTGTTAGTGTCTTAACTACTATTTCTTGAAGTGTTTAAGTTGTGTTTCCAACAAAAAATGAGCATGAATATCCATTTATTTCATCATTTAAATTGTAAATGTTATTCTTTATTTACTTGACTAACCTTTAACATATTTACAAAGCCCATTAATATCCAAAAGGGTATGATATGATATGATATGGTACTGATCACTTTCATCACATGTAAGAATATCAGAGTTTTTCTTATTTAATAATTCCTTTTCCTTTGTAGGAAGGATCACTGAAGAAGATACCAATAATGCTGGTTGGAAATAAAGCTGATACCAGACCAGAACTTGAAAAACAGGGTAGACGAGTGGTAAAGCATGCTGATGGTGTGCGCTTTAGCAGAGTATGTTGTTTAATATCTTAACTTGCTTTTCCTAGACCTTCATGACCATTGGGGCAGTATTAATGTTTACTCCATCTTTCTCTGTCTGTCATTATTATTTCTGCATGTCTCTCCTTTCTTTTATGTTGTTTTTCTATCTCTTTTATGTTTACTTTTTTTTTTCTTCACCATGATCCATTCCTAGATATAAAATCCAGAAAATTAATTGCTAGACCCGTTGCTTGCTATATGTGTTAGAACTGTCTAATTTTACATATCTTGGTGATGGTCAGAGGGTATCATATATCTATAATAAAAAACTTTGTTATAAATTTTTGAAAATAGAGAATGTATATAAAAAGACCTTTGTGTAAGCAAACAAACATTGAAATTTTCAAAAAAATTTAATAAAACTGCAATAAGTAATTCACCTCATCTGTCTTTTATTGTCAGCTCATTTTTTACTAAATTTATAGAAAGCTGCAGCAGAATGAAAATGTATTAAAGAATGGAGCTGACACTGCAATTAAAACTTGTGTCAAATATTTGGTATAGACTTTGGTGAGAGGGACTTATGACTTAAATATTTGAAAATTAAACACTTTTTAGAATAAATGAAGAAATGTCTGGCATCATCCTTCAGCCTGTCCCTGTTGAAACTCAGCCCTTATCACACCTACTCTGAAGTTTTCTCTATCTTGCACATGATGTCCAGCTTCTGCAGCTATCAATCTTTCAGTGATATCTTGCACCCGCTTTCTTCTAGGTCTTCCTCTCTCTCATTTACCTGAAACTGTGCCCTCCATAATTATCTTCTCTAGGCCATTTTGTCATTTTACATGACCAAAATATTTTATTTTCCTTGTTTCTATGTGTGTTATCAATCAGCTCTATGGAATTTTAAGTTCTTGCAAACCTAATAGTTAATCTTTTCCCTATTCATGATATACTGGATATTCTTCAGTAACACTTGCATTAAAATACATTTATATATTTCTCAGCACATTTGTTGATTATCTATCTTAAACAGCCATATGTTGCTATGGAAAAAAATAAATATTCCTAAAAACCTAAGCTTTATTGCTATATCAATTTCCTGCCTTGTGATATGCAGTTGTTTTAATTTATTCATAGCTTTGTTGTACCTTCTCTTTATCTCCTTGATAGTCTTTCTATCACTTTTTATCAATGAGCAAGATTATTTAAAATTGTATACTCTTTCTAATATTTGTCAATGTGTATATATATATATATATATATATATATAAACACACATACTTTTATACGTTTCATTTGTTGCAAAAGTTTTAGTTTTTGTTGCATTGAGATAGAGGTGTTATTTTACACTATTACACTGGACTAATGTTATTAATTTCAAAATGTCATTTATTAAGGTTTAAAGCTATATCATCAGTGTATTCCATTTCTTGCTGTACATGACTTCCAATCATATGAGCATCAAAGTGTTCTTATTATTTGCTTCACTGATGACTCTCATTATATTTTCTGCAAATATCTTGAATAGATAAGTTGATAAGAAGCACCTCTGGTCTTACACTTGGGAAGTGCCTAGCTTGTCAAAAATAAATAGAGCAGACATTACAGAAATACAAAGTTTAAGTTTAATGTATGCATATTCCTGGGAGTGCAAATTGGGACATTTAAAAGTGTGCAAAATAAATCATGAAGCAATGCAAATGGTGGAAAACAACAAGAGATATAGAAACAAAGTTGAACGCATTCGAAAATAAATGTCTAAGGAAAATACTTGGTATAGCGTGGAACGAATTCAAAACAAACGAGGAAATTAGAGAAATCGCCAATCAACCACTAATATCTTCAGTAATAAAGAAAAGACGATGGTCATACGTTGGACATGTGATGAGAAGAGATAATAACCAAATAGCAAAGCAAGCCCTCATATGGGAAACAACAGGTAAAAGAAAAAAAGAGGAAGACCCAGGGAGACACTGAGAAGAACATTGATGAGAGAGGCAAGAGCAGCAGGAATCGGCTCCCTCAATGAGATAGAACTGCTTGCACAGAACAGAGACAGATGGCGAGATTTGATAAAATATCTTTAAAAGAAAACTGCTAGAACAAAAAATTCATATAGGAGAAGGTGTATCTTGGTCTACGCCCTATGGGCCGGTTACGGCTCGAAAGGTCAATAGATAGATAGAATGCAAATGGTGCACAATTCAACAATGTACAAATAAAAAAATAATAACTAAAGTACAAGTCTATGTCAATAGAAGTGAGTAAGAGATTTCATTGGTGCTATATAGACCCAATTCTGACCTATGGAAGTGAATCATGGACTGTAGACAAACAAATGAAAAGACGTTTAGGGGCTACAGAAATAGGATTTCTCAGAAGAATATTGAGAGTTCCCAGGACAGCTAACAAAGACCAACAAGGACATTCTCAAAGAGGCCAGCGCAAAAAGGGAGCTTTACATCAGAAATAAACAATCAAACATTTTTTGGGCACATTGTGAGAAGAGTAAAGTTGGGGTATTTGGTTACTACTGGCAAAATACAGGAGAAGAGAGACTGTAGAAGGCAAATAGAGAAGGCAAATAGAGAAGATAATTAGAGAGCACGGTGTCATGGCCTGGAAAACAGTCAACAACAGAACTGATACGATAAACTGTGGATAGAAAATTATGGAAGGATATGTTCGCCTATGCCAACAGGTATGGCACATGATGATGGTGATTAAAGTAAAAAATGTAAATGTATTGACTAATGAAATGTAGATTTTTGTATATTATAAATATAATCTGTGATGTATTTACTTAAGCTCATTGTGTCTTTTGAGTTTTGAATACACTGTCTGTTCATCTATTATTTCATTAATTTTTTAAATTCCATTATTGAATTGTGTATCTACATTTACAAAGCACACATCTGAAATATCAGTAAATGTAGTCTTTTTCTTCTTCCTCTCAGCTTCCTGTGGAACACAAGTCATTGTCAAACATTTTCCAAGCTCTCTTGCTTTTTACTGTTTTCTTTGATCAATGTATAACTTCCATAAAAGAAAAACCTGCTTCCACCATTCTTCTCCAAATATTTTTTTGCTTTCCTTTTTGTTTCCATTCATGGAGATACAATTTATAGAAATTGATGTTCATAGACACACCATGTGAAGGCATGTAGAGAATCATTCTGGTTTATGAAATATAAATAAGTTTTGTATTTTAATATATGAATGGTTCATAATTCAAATTTAGTCAATGCTTTATATTATATTTCATAGTTTGGTTAGTAAGGTTGTTAATAGTCTTTAGTATTTAGCAAAAATTCAGTGCATTATAATGTCAATTGTTTCTCCATTTCTTTATATCTCAGGAAATAAATGCACTTTTTATAGAGACAAGTGCTAAAGATGGATCTAATATCCTGGAAGCAGTAATAGAACTTACAAGGTAAATAGGGTTGTCTGTACATGTTGTTTATTTGAGCCCATTGAGTTGCTTAAAAAAAAATTGAAAATAGAAACAAGATAACAATAATACAAAGCTTTGGAGCTAGTTTTATACAGAGAATCTGTCATTTCTGCAATCCTTTTGCTTTTCATTATTGTGAACTATAACCTTACTGAACCACACAATATTAATAACTGCTAATGAGTTGTAGCGCAATTGAGACTTCCTAGCGTATGGACAAAAACAAGGCTGCTGTCGAGGATAAATTAACAGCTGAGGTCCTCAAGGCAAATGATGGCCATAATTTAACAAACCTCCAAAAAATGTTCAACATCATTTGGAAAGCAGAGAAGGTGCCTCATAAGTGGAAAAAAGAAATAATTGTTAAGATTCCGAAAAAGGGCAATCGCTGAGATTGGAGAGGCATGACACTTATGTCAGTTGCCTCAAAGTTATTCTGCAAAATCATCATGAATAGAATAAAGGATTCAATAGGTACAGTCATGCATGAAGAACAGGCTGGGTTAAGAAAAGGGAGAAGCTGTCTTGACCACATTTTTACTCTATGACTTATATTGGGGGAAAACATTGAAAGGCAAAATCCCTTCGTACTTAACTTCATTGACTTCAAAAAAACATTCAACAGTATTCATAGAGATTTCTCTATTCTCTCTCTCTGTCTGCGATCAAGACTCAATCAGAGTAGGATTCCAGACTCTCTCATGAAGTCAGCTGTCTGTTTAAGTGAATCAATTGCCCCATATAGTTTTTCTTCCAGGGAGGTGGGCGTGGACCACATTGCTCTTCTCAGGTCTGTGTACTGGGAGCAATCCTGTAGAACATGTTTTGTAGTCATATTGTCCAGTGTACAGTGGCATAGGCTGGTTGTACCTATTTTGAATTTGGTGAACATGTGATTTCTCATTCTATTGTGGCCAGTGCGTAGGCGAAGTATGATGACGTGATCCCTTCTTGATAGTTGGTGGTATCCGTCACTCTCGTTATGCTTTGGGTGTTCTCGTTTCCATTTTTCATGGAACTGACCCTTGAGGATGGATTTGGCTTCATCATAACTGAGCGGATGGTTCTCTTGTGGTAATCTCCCTCCCCCTTTAGCTAATTTGTCTGTGCGTTCGTTCCCGTGTTTATTACAGTGTCGGCATTTTTGGAGCTGATAGTACTGACAGTGCATCAGTCAGATTTATTATGCATGTTATTTTTGTGTTGAGTAGCCAGTGTTGCAGCATCTCTGATGGCCTCAGTTTCTGCTTTAAAGTTGTTTGAGAATTTTCCAGTAGCTATTGACTTAGTGATCTCGTCCTGATTATTCAGCGTCAAGAACACACCTCCCCCTACATTTCTGGTGGCATTTGTAGCAGAGCCATCTGTGTATATGTGGGACCAAGAGTCCTGTGGGTAGCTATCGTGTATGTATTTTTCTGCTACGTGTTTTCTTTCTGTGTCTGATTGGGTGCCTTTTTTCATGATTCCTGTTATATTTTCCTTAAGTTCTGATATTTTATGTTTTCCATGAGAAGACATATCAGATGGGCCTGAAGGTTTCGGTATTGTTTGGGAAAGTACTAGGTCTCCAGTAGTTATTTCATCGACATTTGCTGCGAAGTTGCTCCTCTTTAGTCGTACAATTCCGGAACCAGTTATTCTTTGGTGCATGAGGTGGCTAAGAAGCCTTCTATATTTCTCTGCTTGTTGCAATACTTTAGTGACCCGTCTGTCATCTAAGGGTTATAAACCTGTTGCTGTTTCTAGAGTCTTGATAGGTATAGATTTCATAGCACCAGTGATGATACGGGCAGCTTGGTTCTGTGTTCTGTTAATTTTGCTAAGGTGTGATTTGGAAGCCATAGCCCAGGCTGTGGCTCCATACTCTAGAACTGGTCTGACTCTTCCTACATATAGTCTTTTCAAAATATTGCTGTCTGCCCCCCCAGTCCATTCCTGCCAATTTCTTCATAATATTTGTTCATTTTCTGTATTTTTTTCCTTGCTCTGTCTATCTGATTTTTCCAAGTCATTCTGCGATTTATGGTGCACCAAAATATGTTGGGTTTTGGTCAATAGGGAGTGTATGGTCTTTTATGTTCAAGTTTGCAGAGAGTGTGTTTCTTGCTAGGCTGAAAATTGTATATGTAGTTTTTTTTTGTTGATTGGTAAGAACCAGGTGTTCGTCCATTTTTCAAGTTCACCTAGGGCATCTTGCATCCTGAGTCCAGCCACCGACATACTTTTCCCACCAGCCCATAACGCCAGATCATCTGCATATATTGCTGAGTGTATTCTGGGTGGAATGTCCATTACGATGTCATTTATGAAAATTATAAAGAGTGTTGGGGACAAGACTCCACCTTGTGGGACACCTTGTTCGATAGAGAACTTCTTACTTAGTTGACCTTGAACTTGTACTCTGGTCGTTCTATCCTGAAGGTATTGAGAGACCCAATTGAATAAATGACCCTGGATGCCAAGTCTAAAAAGCTTGTTCTTTAAACCCTCTCACCATACCCTACCAAAAGCCTTCTCCTATTCTATATTCTCTGGAAAATTATGAGACAATATGGCTTACCATAAAAAATCATAAATATTTTCAAAGACATGTATGATGGCTACACATGTGTTTTTTGTACAGAGCTGACTGAATGAATGTTTTCCAATAGAAACTGGGGTTAAACAAGGATGTATTTTATTGCCCTTGTTATGTGGAGTTGTTTTGGACTTCATAATGAAGAAACGCAACACTGGTAACAAAGGCATCAAATGAATACATGGAGACCATTTGGAGGACCTCAACTTTGCTGATGACATAGTCCTCATCAGCAGTCAGATAAAAACAATGCAGGAAAACACAAATGAACTATCATCAATAGCCAGCAAAATTGGGCTTGAAATCAATCATGAAAAGATTGAAGTCATGAAAAGCTTAATTCCAACAGATGACAGAATATACATGGAAAATAAACCAGTGGAAGAGATTTATCACTTTATCTATCTTGGAAGTTACATTGATCGGGAGGGGGATACAAGTAAAGAAATTAGAATCAGAATAGCTAAAGCAACAATGTCTTTCAGAAGCCTTGAAAAGTTGTGGAAATCAAAACTCATCAGCACAAACACAATACTTAGACTATTCAAATCAAACATACTATCAACCCATACATGCATGTGAGAGCTGGAAAACAACAAGAGACATAAAAACAAATTTGAACGCATTAAAAAATAAATGTCTAAGGAAAATACTTGGTATAGTGTGGAACAAATTCAAAACAAACAAGGAAATTAGAGAAATAGCCAATCAACCACTAATATCATCAGTAATAAAGAAAAGACGATGATCATATGTTGGACATGTGATGAGAAGAGATAATAACCGAATAACAAAGCAAGCCCTCATGTGGGAAACAACAGGTAAGAGGAAAAGAGGCCAACCCAGAGAAACACTGAGAAGTACATTGATCGGAGAGGCAAGAGCAGCAGGAATTGGCTCCCTCAATGAGATAGAGCTGCTTGCACAGAAAAGAGAAAAATGGTGAGATTTGATAAAAGATCTTTACAAGGATTAAAAACCGCTAAAATAAAAATTTAGATAAGGGAAAGATTATCTAGATCTATGCCCTATGGGCCGACTACAGCTCGAAAGGTCAATAGATAGATAGAATGAGTTGTAGACATTTAAGAACAAAAACATTTTATTATGTATTATTATATATAACTAGACAGGTGTCCAAATGAATTAAAAGCTGTTGTCATTCTTCAAATAGGAAGAAAAGGTTGTAATTAACAGTAGAGTAACATAATTTTTTTTTAATGTTCTCACCCTATAAAAACACCCAAATCAATGAGACTTTTGTAATGGTATAAATGATGTAATTATATACATGTGTATGTTTTTTTAACTAAACATCTAAATATTCTGTCTCTGTCTGTCTGTGTGTCTATCTTTGTGTTTGTCTTTGTGTCTGTCTGTCTATCTATTATCTTTTAAAGTCAAAGATGACACATAGGACAGAAATTCTAGAATCTCCATGTCCAATGATCTTTGCTATTGAGCATCAGACTTTGCACAAGATTCACATTGTCTTTACCCATGCCCCATTCTGAGTGAGCCTCTCACTATAACAAGGGAGATGCTCACTGTTGTTACCTCTTGCCTTAGTGTTTTTCTTAGTGTTTCTTTAGGTTGGTCTCTTCTTCTTTTTTGCCCATTGCTTCCTTTTTTTTCTTAGGGGATGATAAAATGCTTCCTTCTGTGTTGTAGAGTAAACCTGTGACTAAATTATTTTATACATTTTTTATCAGCTTTTAGCAACTTTTAAGTGCTATGCCTGTTGCACTTTTCTTCATAGCTTGGTGATTATTCTTAGCAACTGTCCAGTAAACCAGACAGTAGTTATGACAATGACAACAATACAGTTTTCATAAAGCCTGTTCATTTCACTGTAATCTTTCACATATATTGATTTTTAAAAGAATTGTTACTTCTATACTTAATCAGGTTACTCCGTACAAATGAGGACATGGAAGTGAAAACTGTCGGGATGCAGCTGCATGAGTTGAAGGACAAGAAAATAGGATCTTGTTGCAAGCGTTCATAAATACTTACCCAGAAGTGCTTTTATTGTGTTCCAACAAATTCATATTATATTACTGTTCAACAACTAGTCATATAATGTGCAGCTATATTTGTTTTTTGTGTTCAACATCTTCATTTTAACATTAACATTGCAGTGACTTTCTTTATCTTGAATAATGTTGTATATTAGTTAATGTTAGCAGCTGTGATCTTAATTCTGCATAAATATTTGTATCTGAGATATCTGTACCTGTAGTGGTGAAGGGTCCTTTATGGAAATAATTTTTTCAACAATTTTCTGCTTTGTCAAATACAAAAAAAATGTAGAAAATAAATGTCCTTGACTAATTTTTTATTAAAAGCACAAGTTTCAGTGAAAACAAAATAATGTGTAAATATGTACATTTTACTCAAAAAATAATTATATGAAAAAGAAAAATAACAAGTATTTCTGTCTAAGCAGAATGAATTCAGTGCAGCTGAATATGTAGGCCTATGTCCCTCCTCAAACCCATATAATAAAATACAGTTTAAGGAACAAAATTAAATTTAAATTGACAAATTGAATGGGAGAACACTCTATCACTGTGACACTATTTCATTCCCATGAGTCAGGGTTATAGTATTAACAACATACAAAATTAGCTCTGAAAGTAAAAAATAGTCTTGGCAATAGGAAGTCATAAATAGCTGTAGAGTCTTCAAATATAAACAGGTAGCAGTTTTCAAATAACTATTATAAATAGCATCATACAGGGTCACTGACGATAAGTTAGAAGGGGAAACAATCTGAAACAAAATGTTGAAGGAAAGAAACTGGAGTAACTAGAATAGACATAAGTTATAAATAAAACCACAAGAGAAAGAATTGAAATAGAACCAATTTACTTTATACATTTAAAAAAATGGCATTTCTACTTGAAGAGATCTACTATAGTCCGTTTACAAATTCGTGCCAACAGAGTTGATCAATTATCTCGGAAACTGTTTGATGAATTTCTGTCATTCATTTTTCATGAAATCTTATTTTTTCACTGACCTTCAGATTTTATAACATTTAAGCACAAAGGTAGTCTGAATTTTGCACAAATCGCTTTTTGTTATATAAAATTTAGGAAAATATAAAACCACGTGCTCTAAACATTAGATTTTATTGTAAATTATGTTATTTTTCTAACAATGCAAGTCAAAGGCGTATCCATATTACATTGAATAGGGAAACATTTTTCATTTGATTTTATATCTTCGTCATAGAGAGAGGTAAACTTCTTTGCTTGACCACCGCCTCTGCAGAGACAAAGTTCTGTCCTATCTGTTGATTGAAAGACTTTCTATCTATATTTAGAGCTGCCCGTGTTCTGTTTTCTGGTTTTTTTATATCGTTATATAACTGACCTATTTTAGATTCCTTGCAAAAGTGCATGTACAATAATACAGTTACCTTTTGCATAGTGATGACTTTACACTTTAAACTTTTCATGGTTTTAAAAATCAAGTAGTCACTTCACAACAGCTTACTAATTATCACACATACAGGAATATTCATTAATAGTAAATATTTTGTCAAAATACGCCTCTGGACCAATTTAACAAGAAATCGGAAATGAAATTACCAAAAAAAATAAACCTCGGAGTGGCACGCGCCTTACAAGTTAAGAGTGCGAAACGGTGCTAAGATTGTGTGGTGTGCACGTGAAATTTGCCTTTTTAATTGGTGAGTTGATTACAACAAATGTGGGTATGGTAAAATCCTAAAATTTAGGACAAACATGAAAATCATATTTTTATATACCTCAAATATGCAAAAATCTTTCCTAAATGCATGACAGTAGGGCAAAAAATCAGACTGAAGGTCGGTGAAAAAATAAGATTTCACGAAAAAGAATTACAGATATTCATCAAACAGTTTCCGAGATAATTAATAAACTTTGTGGGCACGAATTTGTAAACAAACTATAGTTAACTTCTCAGGCCAAAGACAGCACATAGGGCATAAAATTGTAAAGTTCTATGACTGATGATTCACTCCTAGGTCTTATAGGTCTTGTTATGTTCTTAGACCTATAGTTGATCCCACTTAATTAATTGTTTTTATTAGAGTTTCTTTTAGTCTTCAACATTTTTTTGTTTGCCACCCAGTGTCCAACCTAAGGGTCTGGCTCAGTAGTCTTCTTTTGTCCATTCTGAGCAAATGATTGATGTACTTCCAGTGATGTCTCCATATATAACTTGATATGTATTCTTGTTTGGTTTCTTCTCTTATAGTTTAATTAGTGTAGAGCCTTTCTAGTTTATATTTAAAAGTCTTCTGAGACATTTATTTTTAATGACAATTAATCTCTTTTCTAGAACTTGAGTGGATTTCCAGCTCTCACATCCATATGCTAGCATTGATGTCACACAAGAAATAAATATATATGGGTATCATTCCAATACCTTTTTGGTTCAAAGATCTACTATATAATTTTTTTAATGGTTTATCTACTTGGAGTGAATGCCTTTTGTTTCCCTATATGCAAAGCATATATTAAAAATATAAAAGAGCAAATAGCTGAAAGCAGATCTGAGTTTGGAAAAACACCAAAGAAACCCTACAACAGCATTTTAATACAATGATTGTGACTGTTAGAAACAAGAGCTAGAACTCTGTATCTCTCTTGACATCCTAGAGTATAAGAGCAAGTGAAAAAAAGAGAGAAAATTATATAACAAGAGAGAAAAGAGAATTATTATTACCGTTACATTAATCTTAAGTATTGAAATATTTAATTTTGGTGTTAAGAACATATTTAAAATGATAAAATACAGTAAAATATATGCAGAATGCAGATAATCGGCATGGAATCTTAATGAAATTATTATAAGTACCAGCTTTATCTTATCCAATATTTTTTTTTCAAGAGTTTTGTACACATTTTTGAAAAGTATGTGCATATCACAACAGGTAATACATGTTCAAATATTTAATTTAGCTAATAATGAAAGTGTACAGAATAAAAAAAAATTATGAACAGTCTTGTTTTCTATAATGCCATGGTACATTTTTTTTCCTATCAGTATCTGTAACATTAACACATGCAATGTTAAAAAGCTAATGGGTCAAAACACGTTGATTGTGTCTCTTTATGATGATCAGAATTATTCCTGTTGCAAATTTCAATAGAGTTTAATATTGCTATAATTGCATCTTCAATCTATCTTTTTTTCACATTTGTGTGGATGGATCAGACTGGGCAACAAAAGTGAACTAACAAATCTTTGGAAGACATGGTAATGGATGATTAGTAAATTTAAATCACAATTCAACAATGGCACAATTTTTCCTGCTGTTTATTTATATGGCTAAATTGATCCTCTTCTATTCTTTCCCATTTGCCTTTCAGCTTTGAGGGGAGATATAATTTGGAATCTTCTGCTTTTCTGTTGACCTATGTTTCTAATATTCCATGAGTCCATCTTTTTTGTGGTTAGCCTTTGAGTCTGGTGTTCTCACAATGCTTATTAAAGGCCTGTTGTGTTGTGCTTTGGTTTATTCTGTCTTATGATGTGGCCAAAGTGTTTTATTTGCTCCTTCTTTGTGTATTATTTGGCAGGAATTATTCTTATCTTATTTCTTAGTTTTTCATTTCTCATCTTATCTCTCAGTCCTTGTCCTGTCATTCATCTAACACATTTGATCTTGGTTATGGTTGTTTTTCTTAATATTCGTGAGTCTAGATTCCAGGTCTAACAATAGTAGCACAACGTTTGATTGATGATTGCATTATTGTATAGTATCCTTTTTGTCTCCAGTGTTTCCTTGTTGAACAGCAGTGGTAATAGTTATCTGATGACTTGATAAGTTTTGTTGTATCTTGAGTCTGTTTCTGCTGCATGTGAATTGATGTTTGTCATTAGACTCCTTGGGTATTTAAATTCCTCCACTTATTTTAATTTTCTTCTGCCTACTCTCATGTTGATGTTAAGTTTTTCTTTTGCAATGTTTATGACTTCTGTTTTGCTGGTGATGATTTTTAAATTGTATTTGACACTATTGCTGTCAAGTCTATTTAAGTGTTGCTGTAGGTTTTCTATTTTTCCATACTTTAGTGCCTGATCATCAGCAAATGGAAGCTCATTAATTTTCTTTGTCTCAGATGGGTTGGCTAACTTATACATATAGCTACATTGATACACATATATAATCCTTGGAGTACATAGTTGAAGATAAATGCAGGTATATTAATAGATATGCATTTTTTAATCAGACAATTGTTATTAGTCCATAGAAAGTATAATCTTTATAGAGATAATAATATATTATGACTAGTCAAGGTACATTTAGAACAAACCATCTTGAGATTTCACACCAAAGATATTTATTTTCTAATAACATTTTAATATTGTATGTAAAATTAATGTGCACAAACAGGAAGCTGAGTGTTCATTTTGAAATATGCATATAAATGAGAAGGGCTGTATCATTTATTATTTCTTAATTGTTTTTGTACTATAATTAATTATAAATAAAGTAATATTTTCCTATTATTATAACTTTAACTCATAATATGTGAGGTGCCTATTATTTTCACATTCAAAAGGTTTTTGAAATAAGAAACACCTAATGCATAATACATTGGGTGCATTTTTTGTCATGACATTTTTCAAGCAGTCTTTGAGTTTTATTATACATTACTAACTGCTTTCAAATGTCTTTTAAAAAATTAATGCCTTGCTAAATGTCTGAATAGATGCCTTGTACATTAAGATGTTTTTATTATGTGAATTTGTTAATGTTCTTCTAGCTGCTCATGTGTTATTTTTACTGCTACTTAAAAAAAAAGAGTTGGTTTTTAGAAATTATATTTTAAACAGAATGGATATGACATATAACAAAGTGGATATGATATATAACAAAGTGGATGTGACATATGTGATAACTTTATGGTTCATGAAAACATCTAAAGATTTGTCATATTAAGATATTAGAAAATTGCAGCTAATTAAAAAAAATATGTATTTCCTGTGTATTTGCCATGCACTGCTCCATCAATTGTTGATCATGTATCATATTAAACCTGTTTATTTTGTATTTTTAAAATAACTTTTAATTTTCTGTTGTTACTGTGATCAGCTATTTATTCTACCATACCTCATACCTACTCCTTAACCTCTTGACAGCATTAAAGTGATAGTTATTCCTATGTTGTTTATATATGCAGTGTTAGTACAAATGAAATAGGAAGTTCAATGCTTTATAAAAGTTAAACTATTGATAATATATTCACTAACTTTTACTATTTCTGTACAGAAACTCTAAACTTCTAATTTTCAACATGTAATTTAAAAAATGATAGACATAATAGTAAAAGAAAGCAGCAAGAAAAGTCTCAGTCTGAATAGCAAGAAAACAGAAGTAATGGTTATATAGAAGAAACAACCATCACCATCATGCAGCATAAAAATAAATGAGACAAATCTGAAACAAGTGCAACGTTTCAAATACTTGGGCACAATAATAACATTAGATGGGAGATGCACCACAGAAATAAAAAGCAGAATAGCTCAGGCCAAAATAGCATTTCAGAAAATGAGAAATATCTTATGCAACAAATCTATGTCAATAAAAATGAGAAAGAGAGTTCATCGGTGCTATATAGAACCAATTCTGACCCATGGAAGCAAATCATGGACAGTAGACAAACAAATGAAAAGACAATTAGAGGCCACAGAGATGGGATTTCTCAGAAGAATGTTGAAAGTTCCCTGGACAGCTAAAAAGACCAATGAGGAAGTTCTCAAAGAGGCCAACACAAAAAGTGAACTCTTAAAAAACATCAGAAAGAAGCAATCAACATTTTTCGGGCACATCATGAGAAGAGGAAAGTTTGAATACTTGGTTACAACTGGCAAAATAAAAGGAAAGAGAGATCGTGGACGACAAAGAGAGAAAATACTGGATAGCTTGGTGTCATGGCATGGAAAACAGTCAACAACAGAACTGATACGATGCACTGTAGATAGAAGATTGTGGAGTGACATGATCACCTATGCCAACCGGTAAGGCACATGATGATGATGAATTAAAAATGACCAAAACATCTGACCATAAATATTTTGGTCAAGTAAAACAACATAATTGTCTAAAGAAGATAATTATGGAGTACTTAGTTCCTAGTAAATGTGAGAGAAGAAGATCTAGAAGGCAGCGGGTGCAAGATATTACAAATGAGCTGGGAATGACTGTTGCAGACACTGAACATCTTACACAGGACAGAGAAAACTTCCGAGCAGCTGTCATGGGAGTAAAGTTCCAACAGAGAAGAGCTAAATGATAAATTATAGGTACCCTATGTGTACACATGTTCTTAAAACATGTTTGACAGTGTCAGTAAAGGAATTTGTTTAGCTATGTGTTTCCATCATGGCTTGTTGTTGATATGAGACTGTTGTTCTATAGCTGACATAAACCTTTCACCTGCAACATAACTTCCACAGTTTATCTATGTAGACATGCACAAATATTTATTGAAACTATTTCATTTATAATAACAATTTATAGTTTTACGTGCAGGTCGTATTCATTTAGAAGTCAACAAACCTTGCTTTATTCAATAATTTATTGTCTATATAGTTTTCTATGAAATCTATAATGCATATTAACAGAATAAAAATTCATGGTTTATGCAGCATTTTAATTAGATTTGTTCTATGTTTAGAAGTCACAATAGTTGCTACAAGACTCATCTGATGATCAGACTACCATGATTCTGTTTCCTTTTGATGTGGTGGGTTCACCAGAGTTTTGTAAATAGCTCTTGTAGTCCACCTTGGTACAACACAAACAGGCACCAGAGTTCAAGCTCTAGAATGATCCAGAAATGTTGCCATTGCTGGGCAGAATAGCTTTATGGTATTGTTATGTATGCTGTGATGCCAATTAATATTTCAAATCGTTATCTTTTTTGTCTATGTTTTTATTTTATATTTATCTTTGGTCTGTTTTAGACATTAGATGGTATGATCCTGTGTCAAACATCATTGTTCTTAAGGCAGCTAACACAAACAGTATGGTGACAGCAAAGAAATGCATATATAAATGCATAAAAATGTGAAGCTGCAATAAAGCTAATTGTAAGGAGAAATGAAAAAGAATAAATATAGGAAAAGAAAATAGACAAAAAGGTATGGTTAAAGCTTTATGTAATAAGTGGACAACACAAATTAGAACATTTCAGCTCAATAGGCCTTCAGCAGGAACAAACATACAACACAAACATAGATACATATTTAATATAAAAAATGATAAATATTGGTCCAACTGGGTTCACTGACCTCACGAGGCATTAACATATCACATTCATACATATAGTTTTCCTGTGGCTGTCCCTTCCTTATTGCATATTCTCTGTTGCTCATGTTTGAGCACATTAGTGCTCAAATAGCACTTGCTATGCTATTCACATCTCTCCTCTACTAGACCAAAACGTAACTCTTCGGGCGTCCCCTATATTTCTTACCCCATGCTGCAACATCTTAATCTTTAATCCTCTCCTGTACACTGTATTTTGCAGGTCTGTTCTTTGCACTTCGTGTATGCACACAGATCTGTCTTTGGGAACTTCTAGTTATGCGTGCTGTGTGTGTGCACATTTTCTCTTGTGTACATCACATATGTACCCCATGCACACTATTGTTCATTTTCATTCTGTCCACAGCGAAGTTTACAGGGAAGTAATTTTATTCCTATTTTTATTTCTCATTCTAGTTTGAAATTATTATTTTTTTTATTATTTATTATTTTTTATTCTAAATACATATCTGTGTTTGTGTTGTATGTTTGTTCCTGCTGAAGGCTTATTGAGCCAAAACATTGTTCTAATTTGTGTCGTCCACTTATTACATAGAGCTTTTACCCTACCGTTTTTTTTCTATTTTTTTTTCTATATATATTTTTTTCATTTCTTCTAACGCAAACAGTATATATGTCTTGCTGAACCCATGTCATTTGGAGTGGTTTGGATACGTGACCCATATGAAAAATGACAGAATCCCAAAAGACATTCTGTACAGCAAGTTGATGACAGGAAACCTACCGGCTGACAAGCACTCCACTCTTAAAAATGCGTGTTTGTGTGACATGAAGCAATTGAAAATCAACAATGAATACCTGAAAACATGAGCCAAGATAGACAGAAATAATGCAAACTGGTAAAGAGCAGCAAAGATGTAAAAAAGACTATAAATGTGGTGAAGAAAGAATAGAGGCAAAAATGAAGGTACTAAAAAAACACTAATGTTAGCCTCATCATCTAAGTGCTTCTGCTCTATATATGGATGTAATGCCAGCCATTTTAGAATAGACTATTCAGTCATGAGTGACCTACTATTACACATCAATTTATCTCCAGAAATAGAAAGCCTATATTACTATTTTTTATTATTGTTGTTGTTGTTATTATCTATGGTCTTTTTAGCAGAGTACATGGCCTAGCCTGTTTAATGGTTCAGGGTCTGTTTAACACTTTAAGAAATTTATGATCTGTTTCTATTCTATTGTCCTTTCGAGCCGAAGACGGCACATAGGGCAGAACCACAATCTCAAAAAGAGAAACCTTGCGTGCCAAAATGGCACATATTGCAGAGATCACTGCTTCTAAAATCTATGGTTGATCTGTTTAGGTGTTTGTAATCTTGTTCTATTTAACTCTTTCCGTACGTTTTGCTGCACTGTGCACATATGCTGATTTTACGCATACGTTTTGCCACATAGTGCGTCACTCTCAATTTGATTAGTGTGAAACGTCATCAAAACCATATTCTTTTTACACGTCTAGTATCATCATGGTATTGGTTAAATCTAATTCCTTGTTCAATTATCTAAAAATTAATATAATATTTTATATGTTAGATAAATATAAATATGTGGATTGATTCTTAAAACCATGAAAAATTTTGTATCTGAAATCTCTCCCATTGCAATGATAAGAAGCTTCTGCATGGAAAGAGTTAACATTTGTCATATTTAATTAGCAAAGTAAAGGAGTGAGATGCAAAATAAACTAAATCTGGTTTTTTTTTCAAATCAGGTATATGGAGGATTGGTTTCCGGTAGAGTACAAATTTGTCTTTTTCTTTTTGGGATGAGATAAAAACTTGGAGAGGATTGAACTGGGTATACAGCCTTTATTTTGCAGACCCCTCCTCACAGCAAACCTAAATTTTAAAAAATAAAGGGGTAGGATAAAATGTTGTAAAGATATATTTATATATTTTTTTTCATGAAGTTCATAATATCATGAAAAGTTTATTAAAATCATCAATATTAAAATTGTACATTTTCCAAAATCCTAAACTTACTAAGTGCCTTATTGGTTTGATGTGCCTCCAGTCATGACAATAAATGTTTAAATTGTAAATTACAAACATTAAATAAATAAGGAAAAAATGCATTACACTAGTGGTGTGTGGTTTTTTTAAGTGTTAATATTGTATATGTTTATAATATTCATGGATAATTAAATATGTCATATAGTGTCACTTGTAATTTATCCTTGCACAGACATATGTATATGAAACAGGTTGCTTTTGTAAGAATCATTTATTTACTTGTTTGATACACGTATGATTGAACACTGTAGATTAGTAGAAGAATGAAAAAAATATTATTAACAACTCATCCTGCTGGCACCTCAAAGGGAGTTAAGGGATCAAGAACTACTGACTTCAAGAAATATATTCACCATATTCAGAGCAAACTATAGAAGTTAGTCTCTCTTAAAAGAGGACACAAAGAAAATATGCTGATGGTGAATGTTTTCTTCCTTTTTTTAGTGTTCACCCTTTAAGTTTGTGCAGATTTGTTGTGTCGCTAGTTTACAGCATAGCCGTAAAAAACAAAAAGCACCTGCGCTTTTGGCCTGAAACATTCATCTTCAACATCTTCTTTTTCTACCTTTCAGCTCCCTGTGGAGCATATATCTTCAACAAACACTTTCCAAGCTTTTCTGTTTCTTGCCATTCTTTTATGATCATTCCATGTCATCCCCATCATCTTCATTTCTGCTTCTATCTGTCTTCTCCAAGAATTCCTTGGTCTTCCTCGTTGTCTTATCTCCTGGGGATTCCAAAAAAGGACCTGTTGTGTAATACTCTCAGTTGGCTTCCGCAGTGTGTATCCTATCCAGTGCACATCGTCTTTGCTGTATCTCTTTATCCACAGGTATTTGACTGGTACATTTCCATAATTCTATGTTAGTGATTTTGTCCTGCCATTTCCATCCTATTATTCTGTGATAGCATCCATTAGTGAAGGTCTGTATCTTTGTGATTATCATTTTTGTTGCTCTCCATGTTTCACAGCCATATAATAGGATTGACTTAACATTGGAGTTGAAAATTTTAATTTTTTGTATTTAACCTATTTTTTTTTTACTTCCTTAAGTTTCCCAGTGCAATGAATGCACAAATTGCTTTTAATATCCTTATTTTGGTATCATTTTCTGTTCCTCCTTCTTTGCCTATATTACGGCCCAGATATATGTAAGATTGTATGTTTAATAGAGGTATTTCTCATATTATTATTTGGTTACTGCCAACTGCATTAATTCTCATAATTTTGGTCTTATCTCTATTTATTTTCAGTCCCAGCTGTTGTGATCTCTTATCTAGTATGCTCATTTCATCTTTTGCTTCTGTTGATGATTATGTGATAGGAAAGCTATGTCATCAGCAGAGTCTAAGACATTGAGTTGGTTGGTCAGTGACCACTGGATTCGGTTTTTTTTGTTCTGAGTTATTTTCATAATCCAATCTACGACCAGTAGAAAGAGAAATGGAGATAGAAGGCATCACTGCCTTACTCCTGTTCTTATTTCAAATGCTTCTGTGGGGGATTGGTTGGTCTCAAGGCACGACGTCGGCCTTGAGACAGAGAGGTTGTGGGTTCAAATCCTGGCTGCACCGTTTGGGGTTTTTATTTATGATTTCTCTCTGCGGCAACCACCCCTGGTCTCAGCAGCGAGGCCCGGCTTGAAACGTCAATTACTCATTGAAGGAAAAAATATGAGTACCTCCAAAGACGGAGTTATCTGCCTGTGTGGCAAGGGACCCCTGTTCACATGGCTGCCAGGAAAAAAACAGAGTAACACGCAAAATTCAATTCCTAATCTCTAAGGACTTTGTCAGAGGTAAAAGCTGGCAAACGCAAAAAAAAAAAAAATGCTTCTGTAAATTGCCTTTCGTGCACAACACTACATTTCATTACTTTGTACATTGTTCTTATCATGTTAATAAACTTTATGGGAATTCCGTAATGACTAAGCAACTTCCAAAGCATTCCTCTGTCTAAACTATCAAATGCCTTTGCCAATGACTTTGAATCAAATGTCTTCAACATGGATGGGTAAATTTGCCTAACAATTTTTTTACCAGACAGCAGCCACTTTTGGTCTGCTCTTTTCAGTTTTAAATTGCCTAGTGTTCTTTAATGCGCACAAGTGCATGCGAGACCTCCTGTTTTTTTGCCATTTTCTGAGAGGGCTAGACATCGGATCTCACTACTCAGTGACTGGGGGAGGGTGAAGCCATAAAGAAATCACAGGTTGAATTTTTTTTTAATTCCCACTGCCTATGGTGGGAACTGAGTCCATGACTTTTCTGACGTTGAAAGCCCAATTTCTTTCTGACAATGAATTTCTGATGCAAGCAAAAGCAAGTAAGGTAAGTAAAAGTTCATGTCATGTCTAGTGACATAACAAAGTGACACTCTTAAACTTTGGACTGGAATGACATCACTGCAGGTGAGACATTCCCATATTTGCTCAGTCCCCATTCCAGCAACCAAGAGAGTGGTGATCCTCATCATTCATACTGTTCTATTGAATGTGTTGCATTCTATATAAATGACGTGCATTTCATAATGCATATTTCCGGGTCACTGTAACAGCCATAGTGGACTGCACAATCTTCAATGATCAATGAGAACATGCCCTAAGAATTGCTGTCTCAAAAAATGGAGTCAGGCCTTCACTATCTAGTGAAACACTTGATTCGACCGCAGTCCAGCTGGTGGCAAAACCTGGTGTATATTATATATATATATATTTGTTTTCCCCTCTCATAGCTAATTGCTTAATGCATTGCACAGGCTGTTAAAATGTTTGATAACTTGAACAATGATTGTCTGTTCATATCTCACAAAAAAAACTTGATTTTCATTGAGATATCTGTCTTTAATAAAACTTCAACTACTTCAATGATCTATCTTTTCTAATCTCTGGTTGAATATACAACAATTAACTATTTACCAAGTCAGTCTTCAATTGGTAATCACTCAGAGATCTCTTTCTTACAAAGCTGTAAGTTCTCACTAGAGATCCCTCAAAGTCAGCCTTTCAGCTTTCTCATTTGCCAAACTCCCAAGTGACCCGAATGAAATCTACTTCTCACATGTACCTTTAACTGAAAAAATGTACTCTCTGTATTTCTGATTAACCTGTTAAGCTGGAACAATTAGCTGTCTATTCTTGTATCTGAGTGAATGGAACGGGTGACTGGCCAGACGCCCAAAACCTGTATTTGTTGGGAGTGGTCATTTACTCATGGCTGACTGCTTGTATCAGGATTAGTGAACCAAAACTAATCAAGATCTTACTTCACTTTATCATAGTGGGACTGAAAATAGACTAGGCAATCTGACCAAGCTTGTAAAGATCAAAGAGGGAAAGCACCTCAGTACTCAAAAATGGTTGGAGTCCCTGGACCGAAATGCAGGTATCACTGCTTGTTGTAAACAAAAACACAAACTATCTCCTTTTCAAGGCAGACAATGAAGAGTAATTGTCGGGAAAATACAGAAGAAGAAGAACAGGTCACTATTGTTTGTGATGGAACTTGAACTAAGTGGTGAATGGCAGCTACTGTCTCTGATAGAACATTGATCAATTTTATGAATTGTCTACACTTGTCTCTGTACTTGAGCTGTAACAATGACCTAACCTCTCTTGTCAACGTTTTGAACTGTGACCTCTACACATTAATTTCTACGAGTACTTTGATTATTATCAAGGAACATACTTTGATATAGCTTTGGATTATATAGCCATTTTTTTCAGTTTGTACATTTAGATGCTGCTTTGTTTACACTTCTTTTGTTTCATTTAATTTTAAAATACTTAAAATATATCATGTTAATTTGTTCAATGTATATGTTTTTTTTTTTCATTCCATGCAACATAAATAGTTTTTTGGGCCATGGACAAATAAATTGCCCTTAAATGTTTCATGATTTTATTGTACTACAGAGATTCATTTGATACTTCCCATAACCAGTTACTTCAATTTTAAATTGCATTCCATTTTGTTTTTAGTGGAAAAAAAAATGATGTGCACAGGGTTGCATCGAAGGCACAATTTATATTTCTGCATTGATAATTAAACATCCTATGAGCTTTTAACATTGCATTAGCTTTTTAGTTCCAAGTGTGTAAAATAAATGATTAATGTTTTTGTTTTATAATTAATGTTATTAAAATTATATTAATCTTACCTTATCTTGCATTTAGATATCTCTCTGATTAGTTCTTCATTTTAATAAGTCAGAAATAATCTCCTGTTGATACAAATATCATATGGCAAGACACATTGTAGGTCCTGTATAAAATATGATGATTAACAATAAAGATCATCAAACATGGAAAGTTTTGAATTTCTACTCTCTGTGTAATCTTTTGCTCAAAAGTACAATAGAGAGATAGATAGATATAAATATATGTTTCAAAGATAACAATAATTATTATATACATTCCACTTCTTTGTTCACATATAGAAGTCTTAGTTTCATCATCATCGTGTGCCATACCGGTTGGCATAGTCAATCATGTCCTTCCACAATCTTCTATCCACAGTGCATCATATCAGTTCTGTTGTTGACTATTTTCCATGCCATGACACCAAGCTATCCAGTATTTTCTCTCTTTGTCATCTGTGATCTCTCTTTCCTTTTATTTTGCCAGTTGTAACCAAGTAACCAAACGCCATAGATTTTAGAAGCAGTGATTTCTGCAATATGTGCCATTTTGGCACGCAAGGTTTCTGTTTTTGAGATTGTGGTTCTGCCCTATGTGCCATCTTCGGCTTTCCTCTTCTCATGATATGCCTGAAAAATGTTGATTGCTTCTTTCTGATGTTTTTTAAGAGCTCCCTTTTTGGCCTCTTTGAAAACTTCCGCATTGGTCTTTTTAGCTGTCCTGGGAACTTTCAACATTCTTCTGAGAAATCCCATCTCTGTAGCCTCTAATAGTCTTTTCATTTGATTGTCTACTGTCCATGATTCACTTCCGTAGGTCAGAATTGGTTTTATATAGCACCGATGAACTCTCTTATTTACATTGACAATTCTGATGAATACAGCAGGCAACCCAAGGTCCTCCAATTCCACAAAGGTTTTTTTTTTAGAAAGTAGACTGTGTTCTACCATATTGTACGTCTTTTGTCACTGTAAGATTGATAGGTTTACAAGAGACATTCACCAGTATTTGAGCTGGGGCCACTTAGCCATGCATTACTTTTGCTAATCTCATATATGCAGGTACAAATCTGATCTGTATATTGTGTTAAATTGGTCAGTTGGAGAAAGGTATAATGCAACCTGGATGTTCTCTTCCTATCTTGATTTTTTTTTTAAAAAGCTGTTATAATTGATTTTGTCAATGTCATAGAAAAAGAAGAAGGAAAAATGAAGAAAGATCCCTTATCATGTTATGTTACATATAAGGAATACTGCATTAGTGCCCATATCCTGTTTTAAGCAAATTTAAAAACCTTATTTGTGCAAAGTGGTCAGTATTATGTCAGTGCTGTCATTCTTGCCTCCTAAATAATCTCTGGTACCCAATTAAAGCTAGATGAACATAGAAGCCATCAATATGGTACAGAACTTGTATAAAGTTGTCTAAAATCTCCAATTTTGTTTCTTTATTTTACCATATAAGCCTACTTGTATATTAAGATTTACTGTATTTTTCTTCATATTAATTAGTTTATTACATTACTGATGTTTAGTGCATTACATAACAGACATACAATTTTGTAATTAATTGCATAATTTTTTTGTTGCAATCTTCATTAAGGGGGTGGTTGCAAACCATGTCCATAATGAATTATGCATTGTTTTTAACAGTTTTATTTCATTTATTGCAGCAATCTCATTTTCAACTGCCAATCAAATCGGCTTCAATCCTTGCAGAAAAGAAGCTGATAAGTTAGAATTAAATCATTACCTATGTTAAAGTATTGTTAATTTGAATTTTGTTGGTGTTTTTTTGTTTACAAATGGCCCATTAATTTTGTTTTCATATTTGTTAGATATGGTTCCATTTAAGAATAATTGTATCTCAGTAGATCTTTCCACAAGATAATACTTCCTGGTGAAATAAAAAATTATTATTAAAAAAATGTAACATTTTTTTTTGGTTAAAAAAATATGGATTTTTAACAGTGTCATAAAGGTGTGAAGTGTTTCAGATGCGCTCAGGTGAGGTGGTCAATCTGTGTCTTACATTCCTCAACTATGTGTGTCAGGTATCTACAGGGGGTTGGCTGAAGCACAATAACAAGATTTCTATAGTAGGATTGCCATGTTTCTTTTCTTTATTTAGCCCTTTCATGCCAATTGGCATATAGAGAATATGGTGTTAGTGACCATAAATTTTACAGACCTTCGGCACATGATTTTTGGGGTAATGTGGTCAGTATTATGCCCGTGCCGCTTTACCCTCCCAGAAAAAAAGCAGGTACCCATTTTTAAGGCTGGGTGAACCCGGGGAGCCATTAAACAAGATCGAACCTGACCTCTTGTCCTTTGTAGTCCAGTTCACTAACTACTGAGCTATTGCAGTATCCATTGCTATGTGTACCTTCCTGTAATATTTGCTAATACACTTACTAACAGTTTCATTAAAAGGCTAATTGTTCCAAAGGTCTGCAGTTTTAACTTTATCATTCTGGTAGCATTTCATAATCCTTAAATTTAAGCTTACAATAGTCAATAATTGCATAACAGATTAAATTTTTAAAAAGAGAAATGACAGATTTTTATCTGAAGGAAATTATGAATATAGAAGCAAATATTTTTATTCAATCTGACATTATTAAGACTTATTGTTGTATACATAATATGAAACAACATCATAGGAACACCTGACTTCCATTAAATCTTTACCTCCTGAATTTTTGCAACAATATTTTTATTATTCTAGTTGCAATTATCAACATTTTAAATTGGGACTATAAACCTTACTAAGTTCACACATTTGAAACTGTTTTATTTCTAATTATGTTTTTTGCTGCATTCACCTTAAGACTTCTCTTCGACTTCAACTTCAGCACAGCAATTTTGAGTACCAAAATGTATTTTTTTCTTCAACTTCTATTTGCTTAACCAGACTGGCTTGTTTGGGCCAATGTGGGAAGTTCAGTTTGGTTTTCATTAGTTCTGGTGTATTAATCCTGATGCCAACAGTCAGCTATGAGTTGCCAACTTCTTTCAGCTCAGCTTTTACTTACATCAAATCTCATCTCTTAGGTGACAACAGAGATGCCAAGAACTCAAAGAAGAAGACAGGCTCTGAGTAGAGCAGATCCCTTTAACACCAGCCAATTCTAATTTTTTAAATTTACACTGTGTAAAATATTTCCTTCTATTATTGTCCTAAATTATCATAATTATTTAGTTATTTGCTTTACAACTTTAAAATAAACTACATATTAACAACTAAATAACATCTATTATAGTTTAGTTCAATATAAAGACACAGCACAGTGATTTAAGGAGGCATTGGTAAAACTGGCCTTTTGTCAGTCTATACTTCTATACATATTATAAAGAGAGGAAAAAGCCATCTTAATGGTTGCAATAACACTGTTGCCATGGCAACCAGGAAGGTAGTTGCTGAAGTGGCCTACCTAGCTCTCACACATTGCAAGATGTTGTACAGTAGTTTTTTAAAAAATCTCCATAGACATTCAAGCCTATTTATTAGTATACAGCTTGAATTACTTGAGCTGTTTCACAGCTGTACTAAGGAATATGGTGGCTTGTTGTACATTGACATTTAACTCATTGTGCTGGAGTGTTATTGTGTTATGTACTTTGATAAAATATCTGAGAAAGCATAGCCTCCATTTCCTCCTCTAAATATATGTTGCCAGTTAGAACCCTCATTTATATTAAAAACCAGTTATAAATACAAAATTAAATGAGTAAAGTAAAATAAAAGATTCTTTTTTCAATTTAAGGCTTTTGTAGATATGTTCGGAACCAAGCCAAGCCATCCTACTCTCACCAGAAAAATCTCTGGTACCAATTTTCAGAGGCAGGGTGAACCCCATTGGTTTGAAATAATTTTGTCACATCTGGAAATTAAACCTGGACCATTCTGGTTAATAGCGAGTACACTAAACAATGGGGGCCTCAGTAGCCTAGTTGGGAAAATCACTTGACTAGACTACCAACGTTCAAACAACCTGTGTTCGATGCCTGCTGGAAGCAGTGTGAATTGTACTCATGGTTGGAAAACAAAATACCCCCCGCTGTTGACCCAGCCACTGGCAGAAATGGGTACCAGGGTAGTGCTCGGAGAAGGTGAGGGATGCCGTCTCGCATTGTGAGTTTCAATGCTTGAAACAACTATCAATATCGGCTGAATAGGCAGCCTCACATATGAGTGAAAACTCGTGTGCTAAGATGCCGAGTCAAGTCTCGTACTTTACACTAACCATTCAACCATTGCAGTTTAAAAATTAAGTACTAATGAACATTATGTTAGTAGTAACCAAACCAAAAGGAACAAGACTAACTAATTTACACCATTCAACATTTTCATACTTGATTCATCAAAAAAAGTATTTTTTTAAAAGTCATGAAGATAAAGTGTTTAAAATTGTATGATATCAAATTATTCATGCTTCATAAGCTATTAACTTCTATTATGTTTACTTAAATTATCATTTACATGTAATAATTTTGTTTGTATACTTTTATGTTTATGATTACTTCTTTATCTATCATGCTAAATCACATTACTGCTTTTGATGTGCTGGTCATGTCAGACAGGGGTATGTGATCACAGATTTCTTTTACCTTCAATTTTTTAAATTTCTTTATTGCTGTAAATTTTGTTGGGAACTTTTACTATATTTCTTAACCAATACTATACTTGTATTATTTAATCTGTTTAATTATCAGCTCCTCCACTACATTTAATGATTTATTGAAAGTAAGTCACAAACATTTTCGCTAAGAAATAAATCAATTAAAATGTTTTGACAGCACATAGTCATAGACATTTATATAATTTTTTTTTTTAAACTGATTTTAACAATTATTCCAAGAACGAAAAAAAAAAGTTTCAAATATCCACTGTAAATATTTGCAGGAGCTAGGAAGGAATTTTTTAAAAATGAGTTGTTTGAAACACAGATACTGTGTTACAGAATAATACATTGTAGTTGCCTATAGTTACAATTAGTGAGTTTTATCTGAAACTACTTTGATTAAATGTTTTCAGATTAAAATATTGTAACCTCATCCTACGGTGTAAGGAATATATGATTAGATCTATTCTATGTAATGTATTTGGTTACAATAAAAGTTATTTTTATTGAAAATTTAAAATTGTGTGTGGTGATAAAGAAAAAAAATATAAGACTATTAACTTTCCAAGGATGTCAAAATGTATGGTTGTCTACACTGTTTGGCACATAAAATAAAGCACGCCAAAATTGTATTCCATTAAAGTCATTTAAAGAACCAATGAAATATCTTTAAAAAAAACTATTCACTGTCACTGACTTGTTTGCTGTGTTGGCTTTGAAATAAACAAAAAGGTAGATTACTCCCAATTATATTATTATAAGAGAGGCAGAAGCAAGGCACAATACAGCAACAGATCTGGAGGCTGTCAGCAACTTATAGCTGATGGCTTGCACCAGGGTCAGTAAACCAAAACCATCCAGATCCTTTTTACAGTGTCTCTAAAAACATTGAAACCTGTCTATCCTGGCCATTAGGGATTGAAGAGGGGAGACAACCATAAACCCAAGATTGCTGCACTGAGGTCGGATATGTTGGGCTGAATGGTACAAATATCACAGTTCTACTGGAAACCTCAACACAATGCATCTACGCCAACTTAGCGTCCGTTTGAGGATACGATGAAGAGGTCAATCAATTTTCCTTTAGTAGTCATTCACCCAATGTCTACTAAAGGAAAATTGATTGACCTATTCATACTAGAAGAGAAAGAGAGACATTGCCAGAAACAAGAGCTGGGTGGTATAAGAAGATTTGTCAATCAATACAGAACAACTGTTCTCAGTCATTACTGCACCATGTGGGATTTGCTGATGAGATCTGAGCACTCATCTACAAATTGTTTGATGTTGTTGTTATGGATCCAGTGACCTTTGAGCTGATGCCCTTCAGCCCAATGCCATGTAGTAGTATCTGCAGGTATTTTTAAGTTCTGCTGTACAAATTGTTTGATGTGCAGTGACAATTATGTTTGTTCTTCTACAATAAAACCTCTTGTCCTCCATACGCAACTCAGAATTGGTACAACCATTTGAGTAAGATTCAACCCAGAATTTGAGCATATACCATATACCTCGGGATTCAGTCCATCTCAACTTTCATGAGATCTACCCAAAATGGTTGCCAAAGTGATTTTTTAACGCCAAATTTAGAAATTAGGATTTTTTAATTTAGTTGACATGGAAGAAAAATTGGACTATTTGGTGTTTTTCTAGCTTTTTAAAAATACTCTTAAGTCATAATAGGACATTCAGGAGAGGGCACAGTGATAGTTATAATTAAATTTTATTTTATTGTGACAGTCATGCCCATGTAAACAACAGATGTAGTTGAATTGGGAGTGAAATTGATGCCTTTGCTGTGTCTTCATTCTTACATTTTCTTTTTACTTGCTATATTGTCTCTTTTCATTTTGGATATTCATACACTTCTTCCAATCTGTCTATCTTTAGCACATTTTTTTCCAGGCTTTTCCTGTCGATGTTGCACTAAAAGCCCTACTCTTGCTCTTCTAGCAGCCTCAATAAATGACATTTGAAACTGTAGTAGAGTTAATTACTAGATTATAACTTTTTTCTTGACCACATTTTTACTCTGCGACTTGTATTGGAAGAACACATTGAAAAATAAAAACCTCTTGTACTTAACTTCACTGACTTCAAAAAAGCATTCGACAGCATTCGTAGAGATTCTTTGTGGAAAATTCTGAAGCAATATGGCTTACCATCAAAAATCATAAATATTATCAAAGACATGTATGATGAATACACATGTGCAGTTCGTGCAGACGAAGGACTGAGCAAATTTTTTCCAATAGAAACTGGGGTTAAACAATAATATATTTTAAAACCCTTGTTATTTGGAGTTGTTACGGACTTCATAATGAAGTAGTGCTGCACTGGTAACAAAGGCATCGAATGGATACAAGGAGACCATTTGGAGGACCTCGACTTTGCTGATGACATAGTTCTCATCAGCAGTCAGATAAAAATGATGCAGGAAAACACAAATGAACTATCATCAATAGCCAGCAAAATTGGGCTTCAGATCAATCATGAAAAGACTAAAGTCATGAAAAGCTTAATTCCAACAGATGACAGAATACACATGGAAAACAAACCAGTGGAAGAGATTGATCACTTTATATATCTTGGAAGTCACATTGATCGAGAAGGGGATACGAGCAAAGAAATTAGAATCAGAATAGCTAAAGCAGCAATGTCTTTCTGAAGCCTTGAAAAGTTGTGGAAATCAAAACTCATCAGCACAAACACAAAACTTAGACTATTCAAATCAAACATACTATCAACCCTTACATATGCATGTGAGAGCTGGAAAACAAGAGACATAGAAACAAAATTGAACGCATTAGAAAATAAATGTCTATGGAAAATACTAGGTATAGAGTGGAACGAATTAAAAATAAACTAGGAAATTAGAGAAATTGCCAGTCAACCACTAATATCTTCAGTAATCAAGAAAAGACAATAGTCATATGTTGGACATGTGATGAGGAGAAATAATAACCGAATAGCAAAGCAAGCCCTCATGTGAGAAACAACAGGTAAGAGGAAAAGAGGCTGACCCAGAGAGACACTGAGAAGAACTTTGATCACAGAGGCAAGAGCAATCGGTTCCCTCAATGAGAACTTGACACACACACAACAGTTGCTTGCACAAAACAGAGACAAATGGTGAGATTTGATAAAAGAACTTCATAAGGATTGAAAACTGCTAGAATAAAATTTTAGATAAGAGAAAGGGTTTCTGGCCCAATGGGCCGGCTACGGCTTGAAAGGTCAATAGATAGAACCTTTACTACTAATATATATATATATATATATATATATATATATATATATAAATATATATTTGACAATAGAAACAAGAAAAAAGAGTTCTTAAATGTTATGTAGAGCCAATATGAATTCACATATGGATGTGAATCATGGACAATGGGACAACAGACAAGAAAATCACTGGAGGCTGTAGAAATGTGGTTTTACAGAAGAATATTGAGAATACCATTGACAGCTTAATAGAAATGTTCTGAAAGTGGCCAAAGCAAAAAGAGAGCTAATTTCTAATATTAGGAAGAAACATTCATAATTTTTTAGCCATGTAATGAGAAGTACCGGGCCTAGTGGCGTAGGTGATCATGTCTCTCCACAACATTTGATCTCAGCAGCTATTTATCATTTCTGTTGTTGACCTTCTGCCAAGCCATTCTCTTAAGCTGTCTGTTATTTTTTACTCTTTGCTTCCCTCTATCTCTTCGTCCCTCAATTTTTCCAGTTGTTACAATATATTCAAGTTGTTCTCTTCTCATTACATGGCCAAAAAATGATGATTGCCTCTTCCTAACATTGGAAATTAGCTCTCTTTTTGCTTTCACCTTTCTCAGAACCTCTTCATTACTCTTCTTAGCTGTCCATGGTATTCTCAACATTCTTCTGTAAAACCACATTTCTACAGACTCTAGTGATTTTCTTGTCTGTTGTCCTATTGTCCATGATTCGTATCCGTATGTTAAGACTGGCTCTACGTAACATTTAAGAACTCTTTTTCTTGTTTCTATTGTCAAAAATGGATTGCATAGTATTTTCCTTTTTTTGGAAAGCTGCTTTTGCCTGAGCCATCCTACATCTCACCTCTTTTGTACATCTTCCGTCTGAGGTTAACAAAGTTCCCAAATATTTAAATTCATTTACCTGTTTTAATATTGTTCCACTTGTCTTTATTTTGCACTGAGGTGATGTCTTTGTCTTTGTTGTTACCATTACTTCTATCTTTTTGCTATTAAGGCTGAGTCCTTTATTTTTGCTTTCCTTCACTACAATGTGCAACATTTCTTGTAACTCATTTTCACTCTTAGCGATTAATACTGTTATCATCAGCATACCTTAGATTATTTTATTATTGATTATATTACTTGATTGATTGATTGTAATGAGAAGGGAATAGCTGTAGTATATTGTAACAACTGGGAAAATTGAGGGACAAAGAGATAGAGGGAAGCAAAGATACCAGACAGCTTAAGAGAATGGCTTGGCAGAAGGTAAACAACAGAAATGATAAATGTCGAGATCGAAAGTTCTGGAGAGACATGATCACCTACGCCAGCAGGCCCAGTACTTGATGATGATGAGATATATACATATATGCTGTATAAAAACAATATATTTATTTTTCTGCATGACCCTGAGTCAACTTATCTTGTTAATGAACTTCACTATCTTTAATATATTATTGGTTAACAGAACCTTGTTGCATTTAGGCAGTTGTAAAGTTGCTCATTTCATTCAAAAGACAGAAAAGGTTTTACTTGCTCATTATACATGCATACTGCACAGCTGTTTTTTGTTTTAATCTCACAGTGGCATTTTAGTTATAATCTTGGCAATTTTGTGGCATTTTTGGATGAAGATGTTCTGTGCCTATTGCATTGCACTCATTTTTTAAATAGACGCTTTATAGAAGTGGTTTCAATTTGAGACACCAGACACAAAAGGAAACATTTTTAGTTAATGTAAATATTTATGTATGAGTGACATTTTAATAGCTTAATCCCACAGAGATGTGTTTTCTCAGAAGAATGTTGAAAGTTCCCCTGGACATTTGAAAAGACCAATGAGGAAATTCTCAAAGAGGCCGCTCCTAAAAGACAGAAACAATCAACATTTTTTGGGCACATCATGAGAAGAGAAAAGTTGGAATGGAGACAGTTATGTAATAGAATGGCATTATTCAAAACATTAATGATAAAATCAAGAAACGCCAAAGTACAAATTATAGCACGTATATTTCATGTGTAAAGTCAGTAAGAAAAATTACAAAATACAGGTTGATATATTTTTCCCTTATTATGGTAATCACATGTCCAGCGATACACTTAATGATTAATGATCAGTAAATACAGGCAAGCATGTAAAATGCCAAAACTTACATTTTAAACACTCTTTTCATATATTTAATACCATCAGATAGTAGTTTTAGATATTAACAAAACTATCGCATACATTTTTCTTTATCAAGACAAAACATTTTATACATTTAAACAAAACATCTCTTTTAATTATCATGCACATATATTGTTATGTATATAGATTTGAAAATAAATTAACTAAAATTCTTTTTAATCAAATCAAGCACTAGTTTTCAAATTCTCTAGATACAAATGAGATAAATAACTGCTATTAACATTTATCTTGAAACTGAGTAAGAGAAAATTAAACTATGAAAATGAAGCTAATTATTGAATTTTATTCATTTTCACTTATCCAGTTTCAAAATAAATGTAATATCCGTTTATTGATCTTATGTGTAGCCAGAGAAGTTTAAAACTAGAGAATAAAGCTAATTATTATACAGGTATCTTAGTGGCTAAGTTGTTAGTGTTCTTGCTTCCTGATTAGAAAGGTTCGAGTTCGCCAACGAAGCAGATTTTTTTTCCTGGACTGGCAAGACCTCGAGGTTCATTAAACCTCTAAAAATGGGAAATAAAGGCAGCCTGGTATATGATATCACACCATCTCAAAAAAATGTGCAGTTTGGGCGTGGTAAAATATGATCACTAACACCATAGATGTACCAACTTGGGTGTGGAAGGGAACCTTTTAAATTTTGAAACAGATTCTTTCCTACAAGGTCAATTCCCATCATCAATTAATATTTTTTTAAGAAACAGAATATACGATTTGACAGACTGAAAGGAAAGAAATGCAGAAACAAAAATTATATAACAGATTTAGTTGTTAAACCAATTTAAAAAAAAAAAAAAAACAACCAAAACTGAGAGGAATGAAAAAGACTTAAAACATTTGGAAGAACCAGTAATGAGGTATTTTACTTACAAATTACAGAGAAAAGAGTGTTTTCACAGCACCTGGGAAAAATCCACGAAGGATACTTTTCTTGCACCAGAGAAAGTATGGAAAAATAAAACACCTATTTACTTCAAATCTCATCCACCTTTACTGTAATTCTAACAATCAATGGGCATAATGTTGTTCAAAGTTTATTTATGAACAATCCCTTTGTCTATTTTAAACAACATACATAAACCAAAGGGTGCATCAAGAACTGCCCAAGAGATGAATTGAAAATAAAAAGCACATAGCAATAAGCACAAGCAGATGCTGAGTATTCAGAAATGTTCACAAAAACACCAATGCAGTAGAAACTGCAAGAAAGATAAGCAGACCAGGGACAAACATGGCAAAGAATGGTGGAGTCAGAGTATGAGCCAAACCTAGAGCACTTTGGTAGGGACAACAATAAACTGTGCACAATAAAGAAATCTTGTTGCTGCCCTCTAAGATTTTAAGTGACTGATTGCTGTACCTAACTGTGAGCAAGGGACAAAAACTCTGGCATCATAAAGTCTTAGTGGGTTAAACATAGCGTCACCACCTGCCTTTCTTCAATAATGGATATAAAGCTATCTTTACAACATTAATGTAAACAATACTTTTGCCACTGAATTTATGTCTGAACTTATACTCATCTTAATGTTATGTACCTTGACATATCATGGACACTCTTACATAACCTCAACTCTCACAGCCTACAAGGATGTAATATCCAAAATGAACTGAGATACTTTTTTCTGTTATGTAATACAAACATTTCTGTTAATTATCAGAAATTATTATAGAATTATCATTATTATTATTTCAATTAACAATTGTTAAAATGCTGCATAATTATTTAGCAGCTGATATCAGTGTTTAACAACATAAAACAAGATCCCCGGACATCTATGTACTTTTACACTAAGCAAATATACACACATAATAAATGTGCCATAATGTAATATTGCCAACATGAAGAACAAAATAAAAGTCATAGTAAAACATACACAGTCTCGGGGGGGGGGGGGGGGGGGGGGAAGAACATGCTAATAAATGGTAAATCAATTGTTTTTAACAACTCAATGATTTACAAGTCTCTTTGTGTGCACTGTTGAATGCCTTTTTGAAATCAATAAAATGTTAGAATTTGTGGCTAACCACCTGTATAAATCTCCCTTTTCAAAATCCTACTTGCTTTTCTCACATAAATCAAACATGTTCGGGACACGTTCTTTAGCTGAAATTACCTAAGTCAAGATGACCCTTCACCTGACAAAAATTTTGATGTTTCTAATTTACATTCAGGATTGCAGTCTATGAGCCTTCATTATCTTTATTTGCCTTTCCGCTATAAAAATAGTTGTTATGTAACACCACTGACAATGTGGTGTCTGTTGTTTCAATTCATCTAGCAAATTTACAAATATTGCCGTCCTAACAGCCCAGTGTTTATGACTGTCGATTTTACCGGTGCAGTGAGCACAAAAATATAGTTCACACTTCCAAGACTAATTTCAAAATAAAAAAAATTATTACTTTCACCTTTACTCACAGAAATTATCAAATTTATATTATTGTATAAACAAATATAGATGTTCACTATTAATATGAAAGATTAAATGTTCTGAATTAAGCGGATTGTAAAACATTAAATCACTTATGGTCACCAGCGTGGCAAGCACAAAAACATAGGCCTACTCCAAATACGAATATAACTAAAATGAATCGGTCAAGAAAATTATGAAATTGTATTTTTTGCATAAACAAATAAAGGTGTTCAATGTTAAAAAGAGAGATTCAATGTCGTGAATTAGGTAGATCATAATATAAAATATATAGCCGTGGTGTAATTTTACTGGGAGTGGCAGGCTAGACAAACATTCTGGTCAGACTTTGCAGGAAGGAAATTCTGTATTTGACACCAAAACTGCATAAAACTAAGGTAGATGTTTTAATGAGCAAGTGTTCAGATAGGAAATGTCTACTGTATATTTTTTACTTTGTTCATGACTGTCTTACAGAATAATTTTTCTGCTGTCGTGGTCATTAGAATTGCCTTTTCCTTTTTAAGGAATTATGATTTTTATTATCAATCAGATGGACACTTTCCTTTTCCTGATAAATCAAGTGTAAACATATTCTGAAAAAAAAATAATTTATATCTAAATTGATAAAATATTACTTTTCTACAATTATATAAGCATGATGATTTAATAGTAATTATATATATTTAATAGTGTGTATTGTACTGGGATAATGTGGTTTAACTTGGCCGTCATTATATAGTTAGGAGCCATGATAGCTCAAGTTAATGAATTGGACTACTAAGGACAAGAGGTCGGATTTGATCGTGATCAACAGCTTTCAGGTTCACCCAGCATTAAGTGGGCACCGAATTTATCTTCTAGGAAAGAGAAGCAGCACAGACGTTTACTGACCATTTTACCTCAAAATCATGAACCAAAGTCATTAACACCATATTCCCTATATGTCATGTGGTGTGTTGGAGCTCTTTTCATTATATGGTTATAACTTCTAATGTTAGAGCTATCCCAACTCTCTATTGTGTTGTTTATATATAATCAGATTGGTATATAAACTAGATCTCTGTCTCCTAATTCTTCTTCCTTTAGAACTTAAAAGAATGCAGTGGACCAGCTCCTACAAGAGACCCACACAGTGCAGTTCCTTCCCACTAATAAACCTATTAATATATTATTCATTGAAGATATACACAACACTTATACAACAATGCTCATGGTAAATTGTAAAAAAACATAAAAGCACATATGATAAAAAAGCATTATCAGAGGCCATTGTGGGAAGTCTATCAGTATGGCAGTCCCTCAAAAAGCATTACACTTTTCAGTACTAAATTAAATCATTTTATTTTGAATGACAAATTATTCCTAACATAATCAAGTAGATTATTATTAGTATTTAAAAAAGGCAAGTCTTGACACAGGAAGACTTAACCTCTAAATAAACATATATATAAAAAAAAAAAAGTAAAATAAGAAAACAAAATATGACAAGAGAAACTAGTTTTGTCTTTAACTGCAAAATAAACACACAAAGAAAACACAACATTGTTAACAGCACTCTTAATTAAACATGTGCTTAATCTTTATCAATAATGCACATTTTTTAATCTTTATCTTTTATCTACCTGATATTAAACACATAATGCTAAACATAAATTTATGTATGAACTCAAATATTCCACAAAACACACATTGAAGTAGATTTTTATTATACATTATGTAAATCGCATAACTTTAAACTCAGGAAAACCTGTGGTTTCAACATACAATAATCTTTGTTGCCATGATTACTCTATTTAATCTTGCCCTCTTGCGGATCATAAAACTATAACAGTGATTTTTCACAGAATAATATTTTTGGCTGTTTCTTTAAACAAAGTCTGTGAAAATCACATAGTTTTACCTCCTCTTTTATTGGTGTTATTTTGTCATTTTACCTGTGTTTCATTCAAAGAACAATAAGAGTTGATTTTTAGTTTATATAGCTAGCAAGGTAATTACTACTGAAGTCAGTAATTGCCTTCTTTTTGATGAACTGGCTATTATATATATATATTCTGATTCATGCCTCTCCATGTTTATTTAATTATTAGTCCACTTCTCAATGAAGACCGCATTGTCCTTAGTTATTGATAACAACTTAGATACTTGTCAAATATTGAAAATAGTTAATATTTATAACAAAGCCTACCTATTCAAAGATTGTCAAATTTCAACATCGTTGAAACATTATACAAAAATATATCAGGCATAATGATCAAAAATTGTAATCTTACAATTCAGAATGCTAAGTCTTTGCAATGTGGCAATCTCTATATGAAAATAAAGCACATTTCTGAACAATAACAAGTCATTTTTAAAGCATATATTCAGGCGGAGTAGATATCTGCTACACATAATAACGTCATGTTATATAACCAGGCGATAACTCTATATGTAATGTGATAAACTCCACACCATATCAAATGCAAATAACACTCTGAAAAATATATTTAAATGGATCACTAAGAACACAGATACACCAAACGATAGAAAACAGTAACAAGACTGGACACAGGATTGAGTCGCACTCCTCAACACAGTTTTCTGTGTTTTGTAAATCTGATCAACTAAGCACCCAAAAACAAGACATTAAACTAGTTTCAGCCTTTAGCAATGACTATTTACTGTATTATGTTTGAATTTTATGGCAAAAATAAATGTACAATTTTGGCTTTTCTATTTAACTCACTCACTGAGAAAATGGAAGCCACAATAGCTCACTTGGTTAGTGAACTGGACTACAAAGGACAAGAGGTCCAGTTTGATCCTAATTGACAACTTCCGGGTTTACCCAGCCTTAATTGGGTACCAGAGTATTACTGGGAAAGTAATGTGGCATGGGCGTAATACCGACCACATTACGTCAAAAATCAAGTGCCGAAGGTCTATAAAAAAATTATGGTCACTTACACCATAGTCCTTATACATCAATTGGTGTAAAGGGGCACTTTACTATACTTTTACTGAGAAAATACCCCAATAATTTTTAAATTATGCTTCAGTATGGTTTGACAATGTATGTAACCAGTGTGTTTTCCTAAAATAAAGTTTACTACAACTCTATTATGCAATTCCACAAAAAGATAAAAATCCTTATATACCAGGTTTCTGAAGCTCTTGTGTACTTATATCTGTATTATCATCCACAATGTTTAAAGCATGAAAATGAAAGCTGGGGAAAATTCTCATTTTCAATTACTTATATGTGTCTCAAAGCAGTTAAAAGTTCCAAAAATTTCCTGAAACACTTTCTGGACCATTCAGGATGTAAAAAAGCACTGTATATAATTATAATGGTTTTACCTGATGCAGGCAAATTATTCAGGTAATAAATAGTTCTGGTGAAAAAGCTGTTACAATAGTTGGCCATTTGGTTCATAATGAAGATTTAAAGAAAATAATAATACAGTGTATGTGGTAGTTATTACCGTATCAGATCAGCACATATGGAAGAAATTATAACTGTGTGTGTATGACAATTTACTAGCTCTTTAGTCTTTCTTTACAAACTCTATGTCCACAGAACGGCTCAAAATGGCAGTCCCATCTGAGCAAAGGATTCATATATTCTGATGTGAATTATAACTTGCAGTATATTCTTGGTTGATTTCTTTCTAAGATAGTTTTATCTTTTGTAAGGTCTTTTTTCATTTTGTTATATAAGTCATTGTGGCGATATTTATTTTCAAATGCAATTAGTCTCTTATCTAGAACTTAAGTGGATTTCTAGCTTCACATCCATATGTTAGCTACACACAAGTGCTGAACAGTTACTTCGTATGCTTGCTAGGTATTTTTATTTTCAAATACATGTAAATTTGTTAAAGGCACTTAATGCCAATGCAATACAGGCCACAATTTCAGTTGTTTCCACCCTGTGACATTTTTCACACAAAAGAAAATGAAGTTTAGATAAGAATTCTTTATTAAATTTTAAGTCATTAGCTAATTTTGTCAAGTCCATGTTTTTTCTGTGTTGAGGCCTATTTGATATGAAAGTGATGGAATTGATCTATTTTATCTTGCACTCTTGAGTGTTTTGAGCTCAAGAGGGGAGGGCCTACTTTTGAGCAGAGTGTGTGAGTAGTAAATTATGATCAGGGTTACTTATAAATCATACATGTTTAATTTTCAAATAACACTTGTACATTATGTGTTGAGTGTGATGAAATTAAGAAGAAGCGCAATGACCAACTGTCATTGTCAAGAAGCAAACTGTCTGAGATCCATATTGCAGCCAACATTTGATCAGTTGACACTAATTTGTGATGAGCATGCACTGTTAAGTCACTTGTTGTAAGGCCAGTAATAATATATAATGAATAACTGCTACATTTACAGAAATGACTATCATCAATATGCTACTGAAAATGACACATATATCTGGCAGGTTCCATTTAATTTTCTATTATCCTTCCTCCAACGTCCCACTTATATGAAAGATCACAGACAACAAACTTCATTTACAAAACATACATCCTCTGAGATCATACACAACATCTGTGTTGTCAGGATTGATGAGTTTTACCTTTGTATTAAAAGAAAATAATAAAAACATGATATAAATTTATGTGTAAGCCAGAAAATTAATTCTAAGAATATATGATGAAATCAACATCAGTTTTATACTAATTTTGGAAGTTACATGAAGTTTTCTAAAAATACTTAATGCCCAATCGCTTTTAAAAAAAAGTTCCATAGTATGTATTAGTTGTATTTATATAGATACATTTATTTGTGGGCTGAATAACGTGTTGCCCTGGAACGTTACCTGCAATCTAGGAGTCATGAAAACAAAACACAACAGTAAATCTTTATGGCATGAAAATCAACAAAATCATCTGTATAACTTTAATTTTTAAACTATTAGAAAATAATGCAATAACATGTTTTAAAAGCATCTACAAATTAAACTAGATCTGAGAGTAAACTTCCACTTTGAGAAAATAGAGACCAGTAAAGATTTGTAAATAAGAAGTCTGGAATGTTCTGAACTAGCCAAATAAAAAAATGTGTGCCAGTAATTAAAATACAAACACACTGTCTATCATCTGTGGCTCATTACAATCAAAACTAAAGAAAGATATATATTTTTTTAAATTAAATATCTTTAAAGTCTTATAGATTTTTAAAAGATGATTTTTTTATTTTTCAATGAACACGATGAGCTTAGATTATTTATTGAAGCATCATTAACATCAAATCTTACCTCACTGTTAAGTATCATATCTTTATCACTTTCAAATGTATGCATATTGAGGTTTACAAAGCGACAAGAAATTTCCAATGTACAGTTTGTCATGTAAAGTTTGTAGCCATATGCATTTGCTACTTCCTTTTACTATTTGTACATAAGTTTATGTTGAATTCATCCATCATAAGAACGGGCGTTCCAGCAGCTAATGTCACTCTGGGTTTGGTTTCCTAAGACCTCATTCAAAAAAACATACATTTTCAATCTATGCCTCACATACACAAGAATACGAGCAGGTAGGACATCTATAGGTCTCTCATCTTAAAAAAAAAAATTGAGCGGATCTACCAACTAAGTTGAAGCTGTGATGGCTGAGTGGTTAGTGAGTTTTGATCATGAACATAAAGGTCCAGGCTCAATTCTCAAATGTGGTAACATTTTTGACACTGCATTGAGGTTTATCCAGGTATTTAAAAAAATGGGCCCAAGACATTTTCACAAAGGCTGGCGTGATACTGACCACATGACACATGTAAAATGTACAACTGAGCATTGAAAATTATTGACACCAGCACCATATTCCCCATAAGCCATGGATGTAACTCTCACATACTAACCAACCAAGGTTAGAAGACTGTGGGAATGAAACAATCAACAAGCCTGCTTTCAGGGCATTAGTATTGAGCACCTTGAAGCTAGATAAGGAAGATATATTGGTCTCTCTATGATATTTTTTTTTAGTATACAGCACTTTGGTTAATGAACGTGTGGTTATAAATCTCAGATAAATGGGAGTTAGATTCAAGCAGGATGAGGTAACTCATACGACGGATCAGGAGTACCAGCAAGTTACAAAATCTTTCAGTATACTCAGTGTCATCTGTTGAGAAGTAATGAACACCCATGAACCTATCCTGAGTGCAGCAAGGTCGATTCTTGTAATGATTAAACACAGACATTAATTATGACAAGCACTTTCATAGACTTTTAACACACATTAAAAGAACACACAATTTATCTAGAAAATAAAAGAAATCACTGCAGTAAAAGATATCTGCTCTTGAGGAATGTTTCTGCATTTACTGAATTCCCATGACTATTTTTATGGCAGGAATATCTGTACATGAACATTATGTCATATGAACACTGCAAGCTGTCACAACCAGCTGGAATGTAAGTACCACACTGGTACTCTGTATAAGTATCTCCATTTCTGATTAATTTTATTGCAATATTTCACATTAAAATTTAGTATTTTAAGTTTAGAAAAAAATTGTTACTCTACAATGAATATTTAATTTTGTAAGTACTACTCACTGCTGAACATAGTTTATTGTTAAAGCACTTGGGTCTTAAACTGAATATTTATCAATGTCAAACTGCGCCTGAAAATTCAGTAATAATCTTTCCTTTTTTTTTTTTTTTTTTTTTTTTTTTTTTGGGGGGGGGGGGGGGGGGGGGGTGTTTTAAAAAATAAAAATAAAAAAAAACTATGTCTACAACACTACACCATTATTGTGTGTAGCTCAACAGTGAAGACTACAAAAATTGTAATCCCAACCTCGCATTTATTACCAACTAGAAATGACAGTATAAGGTGAACATTCAAGGCCATCTGTGGTTGCATGTTTCAATTTTCAAAAAAATGTATTATTACAACACAACAAAAGAACGGTATGGCAAGAGACTTAACATTAGCATCTGGCTACTAAAATGTATTAACCTTCAGGTGTTCATGAGACTAATTTATAAAAGTACATCGGATGTCAAAATGATCTATATTAATAAGGAAATTAATAGCTATGCCAACATTCTGTATAGACTTGTGGATAAAATACACCTTCTTTAAAACATGAATGCCTAATGTTAAGTGAAAAATAACACACACTTCCTGAGCACAGTGGACAAGATATAGGGTCACTTCTTTGAGTGACTAGTTTATAGGTTCACCCATACTTAAATGTGCACCCACGATTGTTTGGAAAGAAAATATTCTGGCACAATGTTGACTACATCAACCAGAAATGGTTACAACAAAAAGAAAATATGAACACTAACATAATTCCTTCATTATGTCCTACTCATAGTATCACAACGTTCTTTCTTATTTCTTCTCTTTTGACATTGAAAACGTTTTTATACTTACCCACTCATGTAACTTTCCCAGCAATGAGGCTGTTGTATTACTTCATTTATTTTCTCCTGAGATCAAAAAACATTCTCAACATCAAGAGGTAATAATCAGAGAAGAAATAAAAGGTAAGTCTTCACCATTTACCCTAGCAGTCTCATAACTTGGCTAGGTCATTTGCTAAGAATCAAAAGAGTGAACACACGGGAAATGCATACCATGATAGAAGAGAGAAAGCTGAAGTTGGATATGCAATATATTCGGTACAGATTCAGAAACTATCATATGAAACACCATGCAGCAAACTACAAAAGAAAGGCACAAGAGAGACACACTAATGACAACTGACACCACAGCAGAGACACACGTTGTTAGCCATCTTGATGGATGGCCACAAACATGCCACCACAAGACATCAGCCTATGAATAATTTCTTGATCCATGTTTAAAACAAGACAAGATGGAAATAAACTGTCTCATAGACAACATTATTTCCTTAATTTTGAGCATCGTCATTATTCTTCATAAATATTACATTGCTACTATGTTTATTTTCACAGTATATTAATATTCTAATACTGTTGGTTATGTTATCAATTACAAGGTAAAAAAGTATCTTATACAACAACATACTACATTTGTCAAAATGTTGTGCCATACCAGCTTAGCAATAGTTATATGGGTCAAAGATCAGCTGACACATTAACATGCATCATATTTGTGAAACGTTGAGTATATACGTAAATTGTACATTGTTGGTGAATCCTGATTAAATATCATATATAACACAGTAACATCTGGGTGAAATATTCATAAATGCAATTACAAGCAATATGATTATGCAAGCGAATAAATTTAAGATACCTCAAAATAACTTCAATGGACATATATATACATACATAATGTACAAAGTCAATATATATGTAGTCAGTCTGACTGTATAGATAATCAAGCAATTTGAGAAAAAAAACAAACAAACAAATAGTATAAATATAATTTTGTAACATTTCTTTGACAATAACAATATTGCTACTGAACTTATTAACTTCACCAGAAAAAAACTACTTCTCGTATAAATCCTTCCAACAAAATAAGCTACACAATTTCTAACACTTTTTTACACAAAATTAAAAAAAAGATCCGTGTTATCTTACATCCATGAAATAAAATACTCCATATATTATATATATAAATCTATTGTCTTTTCGAGCAGAAGACGGCACAAAGGGCAGAAATTTTAGACTGTCCAACAATCCTTGTAACAAGTGTCAGACCTTGCACGGGACACGCTTATGATCTTTACTCACAAAATGAATTACTGCTAATAGTTATAAGTAAAACTCTGCTAGATTAATTTAATTCATATAAATTTATTAAATATCTTTTACTTAATGTTCATAATTCTCATCCCAAATAGAAATTAACTTTTACTTATCCTGAATAAACTGGCTGTTGACTTGTATTTTTATTTCACATTCTCTTCAATGAATATGAGAATTGCAATGAATTTCTTGCAATGTTTTGTTATATTAGTTATAGCATTAACAAAAAATACCCGACTGGGCTACCGATGTTCGGACAACCTGTGTTGATTCCAGTGTGAATTGTACTCATGGTTGGAAGAAAAATATCCTCGGGGTCGACCCAGCCGCTGACAAAAATGGGTACCAGGATAGTACTATGAGAAGGTGAGGAATGCTGCCTCACATCATGAGTTTCGATGCTTGAAGCGACACTACCCAGAAGTAACAGAACACTTCTGGATAGGCGACCGAGCACATATGGGTGAAAACTCGTGTGCTAAGATGCAGATTCAAGTCTCTGTACTTTACCTTTATTAACAACAAATTTTCTACCTATTTTCCCCTTTTCTTTTCCAAAAAAAATAATTTTCTTTCCACGCACTATAATAACCATAATATTATGTATAAACAATAATAAAGACATTACTACTGTGATATAATCCCATAAAGAGGGATGATTAGGGGATTAACTGAGTTTATTAAGCTCAAATAACATAAAAATATATGATGCAGAAGTGTATACAATAAGAACATTAAAACAAACTGACTGGTAACCACTGTTTTCTACTCAAAAAGTTACCCACGTTTATGACACTTAAAACATAGCTAAAAATGTATAATGATATACATGTCATCGGCTAAACAACCATTTCAAGACAACAATTTCTAATATATGAAACAAGACATTAATATAAAGGGGCACAAATAACACCCAACACGCAATAGCAATTTAAAAAAAAAAAAAAAAAAAAGCAAAATTATATTTTGTCACAATTAATACATTAATTCTTTTTTTTAAATGGCCAGGTATAAAATTATACTTCAATGACACAATTCACACCTCAGACACTGTTGAATAACATATTTTACACATTACACAATAATTTCAAAAAATCTCATCACATATAAATTACAATCAACAGATCAGGCACTTGGATCTTTTTTTTGTTTGTTTTAAAGAATTCTGATCTCTTTATAGACTCAAAATAAACAAAATTTAATAGTGGTATCTTTAAAACACAAAAGGCTACATCATAATTGTGAAGAATCAAAAAAAGGATAAATCAAGAAAAAAAAAAATGCAATTTGATAATTACTACAACAAAAAAATGCTACACGTGACAGAACTGCTTAATTATGTGGCGAAACATATAGGCACTATATTCAGATGATCAAATGTTCAGTGAAGTGAAGAAAAGCAATCTAAAACACATCACATTTATTTTATTTGCTACATAAAGGAGTTTCCATGCCTCAGTTATTATAAATAAAAAAGGCCTACTGTGAAATATCAAAAGGACAAGATTACTAACGGAGAGGGATATACTAAAGGAGAGGTTTAGTGATCACATTAGAGAAGTCATTCATAAAGGACTATAATCCTATCAATGTGTATCGTCGAAACATCTTATACATTGTTATATGAAGCAATATTTAGGCACTACATTTTAGATCATCATCATGTCTGCTGCCATAGGTAATCAGGCCTCTTTACCAGCTCTGTCTCTACAGTTGTTTGTCATTTCTGTTGTTGGCTATTAAGCAATTCTCTTAAAATATCTGGTATCTTTTCTGTTTCCTTCTATTTCTTTATCAGTCGATTTTGTCCAGCTGTTACAGAATATTTCAATCAGTCCATTATCATGAAATACCAAAAATGATAATTGTTTTCTTATGATGTAGGTAATAAACAGTCATTTCGGCCCTTTTCAGCTGTTATACTGGGTGCTGCTTTACTGAACATCTTTTCTCGTGGCTGAATTTGCCAATCCTGGACAGACAGATCCATCTATAGAACGAGCAAGGTGTACCCACGGTACCGGCCTAGTCTCTTTCCTCTTGCGCCTGTTAGTCTTTTGTCGATTCTTGTCGCTGAAAAAGGTGTTGGTGGCACACAGGTTGTTAGGGGAACAAAATTCTGGAAGTCTGTGACCATTTTCGTTCATTTTGCCAATACCATGATGGCCATGAATGATGGACCTTTAATCTCTCTTGCGACTTTTGTCTTCTGAATTTGACATCAGCACTGTCCAGAAAGTTGCTGTGCCATTTTTTATATTTGCTCACAATGTGCTACGATCCACAGCCACATTTTCCCAGTTCCTATCGCTTATAGAAAATTCCCTCAAGGAAGCCCTGCAAACATTCTTATATCTCAGCACTGGTCTGCCCTTTGGTATCTTTCCAACTCTAAGTTTGCCATACAATATTTGTTTGGGAATGCAATTGTTTGCCATTCTTCTTACATGGGCCAGCTACCTTAGTCTACGAATCCTAAGTGTTGCCATGATTGAGGGGAGTTTGGTGTTTTAGAGTGAGTTACTTTGTCCTGTCATTTGATGTTCATAATCTTGGGAAGCCCTGCAAAGGTAGTCCAAGTTTCTGATCCATATAGATTATAGATGTGTACTAAGCACACAACTTTGGTAAATTTGAATCTTAGTCCTGAGTGTTAAATTGGTGTTGACCCTTACTCTATCTTTAAGTTTGCCAAATGTGGAAGCTGCCTTTCCAATTCGGGAATTTATTTCTTCAAGAGACATTGGTTGTGACCATAGAACCGAGATAGGTGAGCTTTCTCACAGGTTCAAGAGGTATGTTATTTAATGATATAGCTGTGGGGCTGTCTAAAACCTTGTTGAAGCACCAGTCTTCTGGATACTTATTGATAGGGAGAATAATTCACATAATCTAGCCAAATTATCAATCATTGACTGCAGGACGGATTCATCATGAGCAACCAGTGCTGCATCATCAGCGATTAGAAGCTCCTTGATTAGGGTCTCAGTTGTTTTTGACCTCAGACGTGCAAGATTGAATAAGGAGCCATCAGATCTTGTACGGATGTAGATATCTCCAGAGACAGTTTCAGACGCATTGTAAAGAAGGGCAATAAAAAATATGCCGAATAGAGTAGGGGCAAGGACACATCCTTGTTTGACTCCACAGTTCATCTCAAAGGGCTGGGAAGATCTACCGTCGAACTGGATGATGGCAGACAAATTGTTGTGAAACGACTTGTTCAGCTCAAGTAAAGCGGAGGGCAGCCAACATTTTCCAGCACCTTGTATAGACCAGCTCTGCTCACTGTGTCAAACGCCTTTGTGAGATCAACAAAGGCTATAAATAGAGGTCTTCTCTGTTCCTTGCATTTTTCTTGCAACTGGCAGAGAGTAAAAATCATATCCGTGGTTACCGTCCAGCTCTAAACCCACACTGGGACTCAGGAAGGATACGTTCCGCCAATTGATGTAGGTGCTTCAAAATAATTCTTGTGAATGCCTTTCCAGTTATACTCAGGAGGGAAATACCCCTATAATTGTTACAATCGCCGTTGTCCCCCTTATTTTTATATAACGTTACAATCTTGGCATCTTTCATGTCTTGAGGTATATCACCACTTCTCCAGCATTGGACAAGAAGTTTGTAAAGGTGGGGAAGGCGTGTTTCAAGGATTTCCTTGACTATTACGGCTGGGATGTTGTCGTTACCAGAAGCTTTTCCACTTGAGAGGTCACGGATGACATCATGAAGTTCTTTCTCAGTAGGTTCATTGTCCAGTTCAGTCAGCACTGAGTATTTTGGGACTAGCTGGTCTAGGAGTGGGCTTGATGGTCTGCCTACAGAATACAGACTTGAGTAATGTTCGACCCATCTTTCCAGCTGTTTAGTTTTGACACTGATAGACTCATTGTTAGCATCTTTTAAGGGAGTAATTTCTTAGATGTTTGGGTCTAGAGCAATCCTAATTTTGTACATAGTTCGTGAATCACCCATCTCAGCAGCTTTCTTGATCGTAGAGCACAGATTTCACCAGTACTCATTTGCACATCATCTTGATTTCCTTTGTACTTCTGCTCTTGTTTGTTTGAATTTGTCTCTTGTGTTCTGGCATGGATAGTTCTTCAAGGCTAGAAAAGCCTTCTTCTTCTTCTCTACAAGTGGCACGAGTTTCATAGAGTTTTCTTGAACCCAATCCTTAGTGGAGTGTTGCTTTTTTTCCAAAAAAAGAGATTGCACAGTCAATGATGTGAGATTTTAGCCGGTTCCATGAATCATCTATATTGTCTAGGTCTTCTGCTTTCTCCATGCATTTCTGGAAGGCATTCTGGAACAGGACTTGGTTGTCAGGTAATTTTGTTGCAGCGATATTGATCCTAGGCCTGGATGGTTCTCTAGATTTGTGAAACCTTTTGGTGGTTGCCTTCACTTTGCTAATGACAAGTGCTTGGTCTGTGTAACAGTCTGCGCTATGGTATGCTCTGATTACTCTAACGTTATTAAAGTGTTGTGCCGATTCGTGACGCTTAAAAAGGTGTCGGTGCTACACAGGTTGTTAAGGAAACAAAATTCTAGAAGTCTCTGACCATTTTCATTCATTTTGCCAATACCATGATGGTCTCAGCATGATGGCCATGAATTATGGTCAGATCCAATGCATGCATTTATATCGCCAGTAGGTAGAGTTGTTCTGCTTGGAGAATTTAATCCAAGGTAACTTGGAGCATCTCATAAAATTGATCTTTATCTGCTGTGGTTGCTGATATTGTTGGTGCATAGGCGATAATGATGTTAATTGGTCCAGCTTTTGAGTGGATTTTTAGTGTTATTATGCGTTCTGATGTACCATTTGGGGTGTTTATAGAACATTTGAACTTATTATGCACAGCAAAACCCGCTCCATGTAAGCAAGGCTGCTCAGGTTTTAGCCCCTGCCAGAAAAAGGTGTAATTTTGTCCCTGACTGAACCACAATCTGCAAGCCTATATATATTAGGTGTCTCTAAATGCAGCTGTCCTTAAAGAAGCATTCCTACTGTACAAATTGTAACAACTTTCTTATGGACTTCAATACATTAAAGGAAACGCATGTACCATAATATAGGACAATGTGAGGCGGTCCAGTGCACATCCTTAAACTTATTACTTTACTTCACACAATGAGTCTGGTAATCATTTTTTTTTTTTAAAGCTGGGTTGTTTAGAGAGCATCACTTTCACTTTGATGCCAGGCCTGCATACTAACACTAATGTTACTGAGGCTTCCTTTAAAATAGCAGCTCTAAAACAATAAGCAAAAACTAGGATCTATTCAAACACTAAAGAAAAATAATGAATCTTAGTGTGTGCTTGATAAAAGAAAGAAAGGAAAAATGAACATGTTCCTTCCACTATTCATACAATAGCATTAAAGAATATATCAAAATAGCTTGGAATAAAAATCCCAATGTGTGAAACATCTTTAAAAAGCAGTTGCACAAACAAATGGTGTAGAATACCATTTGGATGAAAGATGTGCGCAGTCTGGACTTTTTGGGGCTGTTGATGAAAGATGTGAAGAAACATTCCTCAGGGATTAGTCACCGTGTACTTTCACATTTTCTGATGGAATGTCACAAATCAAACACATAACACTAAGTTCTGTCCAAACAATTCGTGCAATGATATAAAAAAAAAAAAAACAATTTAAAAAATCGTCAGTGTCAACTGCTATCTTAAAGTATACTTCAACCTGTGTTTGAGAAAAAATATACACTTCCATTTTTGTTTAAACAAAAGTTTCATGTGCAAAATATTTTTTTTTATTATCTCTATTTAAAGAGATGGTAGCTTAAAGATTTGTACTTGTTTCAGATTTAAAGTGGAAATATAACTGCTGCTTGTAATCGTACCCTAAAAATACTAATTCTTTGATTAAAATGACTTTGTTTCTATGTAATCCATAAATATTACAGCATTTGCTAATAATTATAACATAAATGCTTTAAACTGACTGATTGCTGACAAAGTGACTGTACCTGAGAGATAAAATATAAATAAAACTCACACATATTTAACATTTACCATTACAATACTGACTTATTTCCATTTAATTTCTCAATGAAAAAATGCACCTCAAATTTGCTCAATTTTATGTCACTAAATTTAATGGCTCATTTATACCTATTGGTCTATTTACCCAAATACTAAATTACCACACATATGCTATGTGTATTAACTTTCTGAAGTACATCATTACATATTTTAAAAACATATAACATTGCAAAATAAATATATCTCCCTTTTTAAATATAGATTACATCAGGAAAGTTGCAACAACTAGATCCTTTAACTTACAGAAAAGCACCAAAAATAGCCACTATCAAACAGCACAATCTATAATCATACAATATTGTCACAACATACAATTTATTTCAAATAATATGCAGTGTATAATACGCGCAACATAAATTTATTTGACCCAAACTCTAGAAATATCCTGTATCAGCATGACTTTCAATCTTTTCTCTTATTCTTTCGTACACGCATCTGAAGTTTGCCATTTTCCTGAGATTTTGTGGAGGTGTGAGCAATGCTAACTATGTTGTTGTTATTGCTGTTACTACTGAAGTCATTTACATCCTCGTCCTTTATTTTAGGTATATCATGCTTAACATCCTGTGGATAAAAAAAGGTAAAGCACAATTAGTATGTGAATATAACTTTACACAATGAGCGGTATTTTTATCATACCATGAAGTGCTGTTAGCATACGCTTGCCTTTAGCTCTAGCAAGGTTCAGAGGAACTGAATTTTGTGGAATATCATTCATTGTCTCATTTCTCACACCAGCAACCATTGTTCCTCGCCACACATTCTCCAACTTCAGAGGCACTCTTAAGAATTTACCATCAAGCTTTTTGTTATTTTGGGTAGATTCTTTTCTTATCAATCTTGCCTATATAGTAGGCATTCTTTGGCCAACATTTTTAAGTTTCCAAATGCTGAGGGTTCTTTAACATTTGCAGAATTCACATGAGAATCCTGTTTTTGCAGTTATCCAAGGGGGCTAATCGTCAGATCTTGCTGCCCTGCGACCAAAGGGGGTAAAGCTACTAAAAAAAATAAATAAAATTTAAAAAAAACTAGATTCCATTTTTTTAAAATTACCCTTGCCTGTGATGGGAATCGAACATGGGATCTTCCTGTCCAGAGGGCGATGACCTATCACTAAGCCACACAGCCCCATAACTATTTTGTATATTAACCTGATATTACAATACACACGTAAAATTTACAAACTCAAAATACAAATTCTTGGAATTCAACAGTTTGCCTCAGGCAAACCTTCCCCCCCATCATACAAGAAATGAATAGAATAGGTCTACATTTACTGGGACTTTGCGAAATGAGATATACTAGATCAGGTGAGATATATTCTAATAAACATAAAATACATCCATTCTGGAGGTACTGAACACCAAAGAGGAGTAGGTATCATCTTGGATGCAGAAAGAGCAAGAACAGTGAAAGGCTTTTACCCAATATCTGACAGTCCTTTCAGTGAAATTAAATGGAATGTCAATAGATATAAATCTTATACAAGTTTATGCCCCAACAGCAGACAGTCTAGAGGAAACAAATGATAAATTTTACAAGTTAAATAAGGCACTTCGTGAATGCAAACCACATGAAAACACCAAAGTGCTAGGGGATTTTAATGCAAAAGTAGGAAAGGAAAGAGTTGAGGAAGTAGTTGGTCATTATGGCTTAGGCGAGAGGAATGAAATATATATAATATAAAATACAATATATACAGAACATAACTTTAACAAGAAAATAACAATGTAAATCTTTACTTTTGAAAGCACTCACCTTAAATATATAAAATTTTAGCACCGTCCAGCCAACAAGACATAACAACCCAAGACCCCAGAAAATGGCAATGGGTTGTGGCAGGGGCTTGGTCACTGTGTTCCAGTCAAACTTAAGTACAATAAGAAATTCTGTGATTATTATTGCTGCGATAACCCAACTCTGGCGGCCAAACCGTTTACAGTTCCTGAAACAAGAAATTTTTAAAGTGATAAAAATTATTTTTTATTTTTATCATGGGTGTCGCCAGATCACAGAACTGAAAATCAAATTAATCACATATGCCTTAATAATAAATTTAAGGCATCCTTACAGGATGTAAAAGTATATAGAGGGGCAGATGTAACTTCAGATCATCATCTTCTGATAGCCAAACTTAAACTAAGAACTGTACAACAGCATAAAGAAATTAAGTGGAAATTACAAACAGATTAATGCCTTTATTAAAGATAGGAAATGAAACCTGTTTAGTAATATAAGGGAACAAATGGACAGATAGAAAGAGCACTTGAAGCACTTTTGAACAGACCCGGCTCAAATAATCCTCCAGATATACTACCAGATATACAGTTGGGCGAGCTCGTCGTGAAGTTAAATTGCCTAGTTTAGTAGTCACACTATTTTACTGTGAGGCCATGTGTTTTGGCCATGGACTGAATGTGGTGAAATTAAAGTGAACAGGTTGCAGTTTTTGAGGGATGAGCAATGGCTAACATTTGCAGCTTTGTGAAGAGCTAGTTACATGAGAGGATTTCATTCTGTGAGAGCCAAGGAGCTCGCTAGCGTTGTAGTATATTTTCGGAGATTGACAATTGATAATTTTGTTCAGGTGAGAGCGAGAACTTGCTCATGATGCAGTTATATTGTGTGAAATGGAACAATTGTCTACTTCATTGTGTGAAAGTGAGAGGTCGTCATATTTAATCTATTTGTGATGAACAGTGGAGTTTCACTTGCTAATGAAACAGTTATACTGTGTGACATGGAACATTTGTCTAAGTCATTATGTGACAGCGAGAAGTCGACATATTTAGTCATTCTGAGCGCGCAAGGGTGCGTGCTTATGTGAAATGGTGTTTGTGGAATTGAACATTGTCAAGTCCTAAGTGGGCATGGTAAGCGTTACTGTATCCACTCAAGTAGCAGAGTAGATATGTTGTCAGCTGAATAAAGTTTAGGCCTATTTTATAAATACATTGTCTTGTTCAATAATATGAGTTAGCATGTGGTGCTCATTCTCGGTGTGGCAATGAAAGAACGGATGGCTGCAGAACAGACTACAGGGTGGAGCTCTGTGTGAAAGTCATTAGTAAACAGCGCAAAATATTACACAGTGGCTTAATGACACATAATCTATTAGATACACTAGGGAGAGGGAAGAAATGCCTAAAGACTGACTGGAAAAAAGGTTATATGATCAAACTACAAAAGATAGGAAGTTTACAGGAGTGCACAAATTATAGGGGAATTATGCTACTATCAATGCCAGAAAAAATACTAAGCAGAATCATTCTGGAGAGACTAAAAGAGGCCATAGAGAAACATTTTAGAGATGAACAAGCAGGTTTTAGGAAGAACAGATCATGTGCCGATCAAATAACTACTCTACGTATAATAATTGAACAAAGTTTAGAACTACAGTCCCCACTTTATATTGGATTCATAGATTACGAAAAGACATTTGATAGTTTAGACAAAGGAATGATTTGGAAGTTGCTGAGTCATTACGGAATCCCCATAAAGTTTATTAACCTGATAAAAACAATGTATGAAGGAATTAAATGTAGTGTGCTGCATTAAGGGTAGCTTACAGAAGCATTTGAAATAAGAACAGGAGTAAGGCAGGGATGCCTTCTGTCTCCATTTCTCTTTCTACTGGCCATAGATTGGATTATGAAAATAACTCAAAACAACAGAAATGGAATTCTGTGGTCACTGACCAAGCAACTTGATGATTTAGACTTTGCTGATGGCATAGCTCTCCTATCACACAGCAATCAACAGATGCAGGATAGAATGAGGGTACTTGATGAAAGATCACAACAGCTAGGACTGAAAATTAATAGATGTAAGACCAACATTATGAGGATTAATGCAGTTGGCAATAACATAATAAAACTAGGAGAAATACCTCTACTAGACGTACAATCTTACATATATCTGGGTAGTAATATAGATAAAGAGGGAGGAACAGAAAATGATACCAAAATAGGGATATCAAAAGCAAAAGGAGCTTATGTTGCACTGGGAAACATATGGAAGTCCAAAGAAATTAAATTAAATACAAACATGAAAATTGTCAACTCCAATGTTAAGTCAGTCCTAATATATGGCTGAGAATCAAGGAGAACAACAAAACTGACAATCATGAAGATACAGACTTTCATTAATGGATGCTTACGCAGTATAAAGGGATGGAAATAGCAGGACAAAATCACTAACATAGAATTATGGAAGTGTACCAGTCAGCAAAGATGATGGCGCTGCACACATTGCGGAAGCCAACTGAGAGTAATATACAACAGGTGCTTTTTTGGAATCCCTAGGGGAAAAGACATAGAGGGAGACCAAAGAATTCTCAGAGAAGACAGATAGAAGCAGAGATGAAGATGATGGGGAAGACATGGAATGATCTTAAAAAGAATGGCAAGAAAAAGAACGACTTGGAAAGTGTTTGATGAAGACCTATGTTCCACAGGCACCTGAAAGGTAGAAGAAGAAATCAATAATGTTAAAGATAAATAATAATAAGAAAGGTATCTTAAATGAAGGAAATGAAAATAAGAAATTATAATATAACCAAATGTAGAACTGAAATAAACAAAAGAATAGGAATGGTGATAAGTAATTTTAATGCCATGAAAAATACACTAACATCAAAACATAACACTAGGGCTAAAACTAAGAACAGCAAAATGTTATATCTTCTCAATATTCCTATATGGCGCAGAGACATGGACATTAAACAAGAAAACAGAACAGAGAATTGAAGCCTTTGAAATGTGGATTTATATAAGAATAAGAAGAATTGGATGGAAAGAAAAGAGAACAAGCGATGTCTTAAAACAACTAAAAATGCAAAGAGAACTGCTAAACACACAATTCAAACAAGACAAATGAGATTTTTTGAAGCATGTTTAAAGACACAGCAGCCTACTGATAGTAATCTTGGAAGGGAAAATACAAGGTAAAAGAAGCAGAGGGAGGCTAACATGGGCAAGTAACATCAAAAGATGGACAATTCAGCCTATGACAACCTGCACCATCAAAGCAAGAGATAAGGGAATGGCTCCAATGGTAGCCAACCATCGATGCAGAGATGGCACTCGATGATGATATAACAATAATGGATTTACTCAAAAATATAGCAATACCGTAGAATGCAAATGTTATGTATAGAACATTAAGAATACCATAGTTATATAACATGTCAATTTTGCAAAAACCTAAAATTTCAGAAAACTGGTTGATAAAGAACATAAAAGCAAGGAAAATAAAATATTTTTAATCATGCAAAAAGACTTCATACCAAAACCGGCTCTTCAATGGGAAACATCAGAACACAGAAAAGAGGAAGACCTAAAGAGACACTAAAAAGAACACTTATAAGAGAAGCAAAATTGGCAGGCATAGATCCATTAGATAAGATTGAACATTTCGCCAAGAATTGAGATGAGTGGATAAAAAACACTGCAAGTAGGTGGTTGTAAGTTATCACAGACAAGTTGGGGATGAACAGCACAATCTAGCACAGGACAGAGGTAAATGTCAGAGCAGCTGTCATGGGTGCCAAATTCCAACAGGGACAAGCTAGATGATGATAACCATACTGCGTAATAAGGAAAAATGAAAGAAAATTAAGAAAATTACAAAAGCAGAGGGTGTTAAAATGAACACAAAACCAAAGGTTTATAATAGTTCAAGTTCGGTACTATTGAATGACAGGAAACCAAAGAATGGATGGGGATTCCTAGACGTGTGTTCCAGATTTGCTTTAAACAAGTATGTAGACCAGGTGGTATTGAAAGCCAGAAAGGGCTATCTGCAATGAGGATAATCTATTGTCCTTTCGAGCCAAAGACGGCACATAGGGCAGACCACAATCTTGAAAACAGAAACCTTGCGTGCCAAAATGACACATATTGCAGAGATCACTGCTTCTAAAATCTATGGCTGTTTCCATAACAATGCTTTTTACAATGACAGCTTGTCAAGCCATCGATCAACCTCCTTAGTCGCCTCTTACGACATGCCTAGAAGGTCACAGTGCCACTATTCTTTACTTTCCTCATACTGAGGCCACGGTAACACACAGGAGAATGAGGATAATGGCAGCAGAAAAAAAAAGTGCAACATCATTATGTTCTCTTTGAACTGGAGGCTGGTCCTGTCTGTGTATGCACTGGTGATATTGCACTCAGCAATATGTAAATGGAATGACTGAAAATGATACAAAATGAGGTAATGGGTATCATCCTTGGTGTGAAAAAGATACTGAGTGAAGGGTGATGCATTACTTCCTCAATTTTCTCACTATGCCATCACATTATGACATGTCCTTTCCTGTTAACATCACATTGAACAGGGAATGTAGACATCAAGTAGACACCAAAACTCCTTGGTCATTGAGGCAGAAGTGTGGGTCTAGATTTTCAAGAACTCTTGATGGGTCTGTTATTCTGCATGTATGGAGCTTATGAACTTTCATGGTTCATGTAGGTAGAACTGTTATGGAAGACTAGTGCTATCACACTGACTACAAGTAGTTTACAACCACGGAAATTATGGTTACCAATACTACAGCATTAGCATGGTTGACGGTGTCCGGTTAGCGCAATCGATAGGCGGTTGGCTTACCACGGCGAGGACACCTGGGTTTTATTAGTTCCCTAAAAATTAGTACCTCTGAAGTCAGAGTAAATCTGCCTGCATGGCGAGGGGCATCCTGTAATGGGATAAAACAGACTTTACACGCAAAATTCAGTCCCACAAAATTGAGTGGGTGGGACTTCGTCAGAGGTCAAAGCTGGCGAAAGCGAACGAACGGACGAATTAGCATGGTTGGAAACTTATACACGCGTGCTTCCACAGTGATTCGATGAGAATGCTTAGAAAGATCACACCTGGCAGAAGTCGATAATGATGGTTAGAGTCCATGGGAAGGTCTATTCTAACAAAAATCTGCTTTATTTTCATACGAAGAAGACATGTGGGTGTAAGAGATAATGAGCCCGCCGACAGATTTGCAAGTTTGGCTGATGTTGAATGCAGAGGGGCAAAGGACTATGCTGACATTCTGAATGCCGGGGGGGGGGGGGGGGGGGGGGGGGGGTGGTGTCTCTATAAAAAATTACCCTGAATCCACAACCATGAACAGACTTATCCAATGTGCAAGGGGGATGTCCTGTCAAACCAAACTAAATTTTCCTTATATTTGCCAGTCATCATAATTTAATACAGGTATCTTGATATTATTTTTTAATTTAGAAAAAAATAATGTTTTAATATAGTAGTTAAGAAAGCCCTTGATATCAGCAAAACAATTAATACTTACCTGATGTGTGAATTATTTAAAAAGTTATGAGAATCTGGGTAATGAAGACATGAGTTAAATTAGATTAATAGACTTAATAATCAGACATGGCTATTGTTTTTTTTGGATGGTACTAGCTAAAATAACAAATGTAGATCACCTGTGAACACTCCCATTGGTGGTGTGTCAATACATTAGATTATTGTATCTTCATTAGCGTGATGGCGGCCGGTCACCATAATTTTAATTTTTAAAATTTGCCTTATCCACCAATAAGATTTTTATAAAATTGGCACACTTGCGCAGAAATGGACAATAAAACAATATACTAGTTTTAGTTAGGCTGAAGCTGAATAAAGCTATTTTGTTGACACAAGCTAATATAATTAGGCTCATTGCAAAGATGCAGTAAAATGCAATTTGAGCCTGTGGTTCAGAGATTACATGGTGGGATCACTTAATTTGTTACAGTAAAAATGAAGCAACAGATTTCTTTCAAATTTCAGTTATAAAAAATACCCAGATGATCAAAATATCCATGTTGGTTCATAAGAATAGAATAATTTCAACAAGCAACTGCCAAGAAAATAAAATAAAATACTTACCATAGTGTTTAAAAATAGCTACATCTATAAATCAATAATATGTAAATCCCTAGAGAATTTTCCATGGCACAGGGTAATCCCTGGCCTCATTTTGGGGGCACAGATGGTGCTATCGGCAACTCAATAACACTGGACCTATAAGCATCCAGTTAGTGGTCAAGTCTAATTTATTGTTCAATTATCTAATTATACATATGCAAATTGTTACGTGTTAGATAAAGATAAAGCATATATAACTGATATTTAAAAACATAAAGTGCATGAAATCTGTTCTCTTGCCTTAATAAAAACTGAAGGAGGTAGTAAACTTACGGATCATCAAGAAACTGAAAAACTTCTTTCATAGCAGCAGCTCCCATGAATAAAAAGAACACCAGTCGGCCTAAACACAAGTAATGCTCAGGGGGAATCCATAGCACAAACTTGAGGTAAAATGTGTTTAGCTCAGCTAACAAGAACTGCAATATAATGGTATGTGAATTAATCCCAAAACATAATTCATTCTAAATTACATGCTTTATAATTTAACACTTTTACATATCTTTTTAGAAAAGAATAAAAGTATTCAATGTATTGTGTTGTATATACACCAATCATCCTACAATAAATCTATCCATCTATTGACCTTTCGAGCCATAGCGGCCCATAGGGTGTAGACCAAGATACTCCTTCTCTTATCTGAATTTTTGTTCTAGCAGTTTTCAATTCTTTTAAAGATATTTTATCAAATCTCGCCATTTGTCTCTGTTCAGTGCAAGCAGCTCTATCTCATTGAGGGAGCCGATTCTTGCTGCTCTTGCCTCTCTCATCAATGTTCTTCTCAGTGTCTCTCTGGGTCTTCCTCTTTTTCTCTTACATGTTGTTTCCCACATGAGGGTTTGCTTTGCTATACGGTTATTATCTCTTCTCATCACATGTCCAACATATGACCATCGTCTTTTCTTTATTACTGAAGATATTAGTGGTTGATTGGTGATCTTCATGAGTGTCAGTTTTGTTGTTCTCCTTGTTTCTCAGCCATATAATACGACTGACTTAACAATGGAGATTGCAGATATAAGTAAGATTGTACATCTAGTAGAGGTATTTCTCCTAATTTTATTTGGTTATTGCCAACTGCATTAATCCTCATAATGTTGGTTTATCTCTATTAATTTTCAGTCCTAGCTATTGTGATCTTTCATCAAATATGCTCATTCTATCCTGCATCTGTTGATTGCTGTGTGATAGGAGAGCTATGTCATCAGCAAATTCTAAATCATCAAGTTGTTTGGACAGTGACCACTGGATTCCATTTCTGTTGTTTTGAGTTATTTTCATAATCCAATCTATGGCCAGTAGAAAGAGAAATGGAGACAGGAGGCATCCCTGCCTTACTCCCGTTCTTATTTCAAATGCTTCTGTAAGCTGCCCTTAATGCACCACACTACATTTCATCCCTTCATACATTGTTTTTATCAGGTAAATAAACTTTATAGGGATTCCGTAATGACTCAGCAACTTCCAAATCATTCCTCTGTCTAAACTATCAAATACCTTTTCGTAATCTATGAATCCAATATAAAGTGGGGACTGTAGTTCTAAATTTTGTTCAACTAATATATGTAGAGTAGTTATTTGATCGGCACATGATCTGTTCTTCCTAAAACCTGCTTGTTCATCTCTCAAATGTTTCTCTATGGCCTCTTTTAGTCTCTTCAGAATGAAACAGCTTAATATTTTTCCTGGCACTGATAGTAGCATAATTCCCCTATAATTTGTGCATTCCTGTAAACTTCTTTTCTTTGGTAGTTTGATTATATAACCTTCTTTCCAGTCTTTAGGTATTTCTTCCCTCTCCCAAATTTTATCTAATAGATTATGTAGCATCTTGGTAGAGGTGTTAATATCTGCTTTGATGGCTTCCGAAGGAATTTCATCTGGTCCAGTGGCTTTATCATTTTTAATAGTTTGATGGCTTTCATTATTTCTTCTTTGCTTGGTTTTCCACAGTTAACTGGTAACTCTGTTTCTGCTGGTAGTATATCTGGAGGATTATTTGAGCCGGGTCTGTTCAAAAGTTCTTCAAAGTGCTCTCCTTCCATCTCTCCATGTGTTCTCTTATATTACTTTCTTATCTTTAATAAAGGCATTGATCTGTTTGTATTTTCCACTTAATTTCTTTGTGCTGTTGTACAGTTCTTTCATATTCCCTTTATTTGCTGCTTCCTCTGCCTCTTTAGCTAGTTCATCCATATATTTCCTCTTATCCATTTTAATGCATCTTCTCACTTCTTCGTTCATATCTGTGTAAGCTTCCTGTGTATTGGCTTTATTACTTCTAATTTTGCTTTTATTTATGTCTGCTTTCTTGTTCTTTTTTTCCTTTAATTTTATCCAGAGTATCTGCTGTCATCCATGCCTTATTCTAACGTTTTCTTTTCCCCAGTATTTCTTCGCATGTCTCTTTCCATATATTCTTTAACTGTTTCCAATGATCTTCTATATTATTGTATTTTTTAGTTGTTGGAGGACTTGGTATTTGTTTGATATTGTGACTGTGAATTTATCTTTAATTCCTTGTTCTTTAAGAAACCCTAAATTGAAATACTTTCTACCCTTATTTGTTGTAGTATATCTTTTTAGTGTTTGGCTATCAGAAGATGATGATCTGAAGCTACATCTGCCCCTCTATATACTTTTACATCCTGTAAGGATGACTTAAACTTATTAAATACATATGTGATCAATTTGATTTTTCATTCAATGATCTGATGACACCCATGTAGCTTTATGTATTCTTTTATGTTGGAATATTGTTCCTCCTAGGCTCACTTCATTAAGGGCACAGAAATTCACAAATATCTCTCCCTTCTCATTTATATCTCCAAGTCCATGTTTTCCCATAATTTTTTTCGAAGCCTGTTGTGTCTGATCCTACTTTAACATTTAGATCTCCCATCAAGATTATAATATCCTTGGCTCATCTTTCATCCATCTGACATTGTAACAGTTTATGGAATTCATCTTTAACTAAATCATCCTTATCATTGGTTGATGCATAGCATTGAATAATGTGTAATTTTATTTTGTTTTTTTGTTGTTTTAAATGTTGTTCTCATTAGTCTTGGCCCAACTGCTTCCCATTCTATTAGTGTCTTCTGTGCATTCATTGATAACATTATAGCTACCCCTTCACTATGTTGTGCTCCAGGTTCCTGGTGTCCTGATAATAAAATCATCTTTCCTGTATTTAGTTTTATTCTTTCAATTCCTAACCATCTTGTTTCGCACATTCCCAGAATATTATTTTGTAATTTTTTATTTCTGCTGCTACCTGTGCAGCTTTTCCTTGTTCCTTTAGGGTACGTACATTCCAGGTGCCAATTCTGGAGGATTTCCTGGTAGACAAAAGGTGAGTCGGCAACCCGGACTCCTTACGGATTTCTTTGGCTTGTGTTATAAGTCTCTTAGAGAGCCTTTATCTTTCCTGGATGGTGGATTTACTTTTATTCTCTTCTTTTACATGTCCATGTTCTATCTACAGTGCATCATATCAATTCGGTTGACTGTTTTCCATGTCATGACACCAAACTATCTAGTATTTTCTCTCTTCGTTGTCCACGATCTCTCTTTCCGTGTATTTTTTCCAGGTAACCAAGAATTCCAACTTCCCTCTTTTCATGATGTGCCCAAAAAATGTTTATTGTTTCTTTTTCCTGATGTTTTTGAGAAGCTCCCTTTTTGTGTTGGCCTATTTGAGAATTTTCTCATTGGTGTTTTTAGCTGTCCAGAGAACTTTCAACATTCTTCTGAGAAATCCCATTTCTGTGACATCTAATGGTGTCTTTTCATTTATTTGTCAACTGTCCTTGGTTCACTTCCATAGGTCAGAATTGGCTTTATCTAGCACTGATGAACTCTCTTTCTCACTTCTATTAACATAGACTTGCTGCATAAGATGTTTTTCATTTTCTGAAATGCTATTTTGTTCTCAGCTATTCTGCTTTTTATTTCTGTTGTGTATCTTCCATCTGATGTTATTGTGTCCAAGTATTTGACACATTGCACTTGTTTCAGATTTGTCCTGTTTATTTTTATGCTGCATGATGATGATTGTTTTTTTGATATAACCATTACTCTTTTTTCTTACTATTCAGACTGAGACCTTTTTTGTTGCTTTCTGTTACTATTATGTTTATCATTTCTTGTAGTTCATTCTCTCTGACATTCAGTGATCTCATATTTTAGCTGCAAGTGGAGGAAAAAAAAAAAAAAAAAAGACAACGATGTCCATAGAACAAACTCTATCATGTCTGGAGGCAGTAAGTTCATATTTGTTGCTATAATTTCTCCCAATTTACTTCTAATTTTCAGCTCGATCTGTACAGGAGTGACAATATGGGAATGAACTCATATCCCAAAGTGCGTGCATGCAAGCACACACACGTGCTCTGACCTTATGAACTATTAATGAAATAAATGACTAATTATTCCTTTCTTAAAACAAATTCAATATTTTTTTTTAATTGAGAAGAATGTCAATTCACTTACTATAGAAATAACACATAACATAGAAAGCCATCGCTTTAGGCTGGAGGTTGGTTTCCAGTCATAGTCCGTCCAACTGTAAGGAGTGAATTGCTGTGCCATTCTCTTTAACATTCCGCTAATGATGAAGAATGTTTATATAGAAACATTACTGTGTGACAACTAATGATGAAGAATGTTTATATAGAAACACTGTGTGACAACCCAATAACAGAAATGTTGTAAGTGCACCTATGCAACTTTCATTTATTTAAAAATAAAAAAGTAATTAATACTTTCAAGGAATCAGACAACCAATATTATTTTTAACTAAATTTAAAAGGTTACAAGAATTCTTTCTTTTTCATCGTTTTCTTCACTTGAGCAATTTGAGTAAAATACCTCACTGTGGCAATGAAGAAAACTGGTTCATTAACACAATGATCTTACACAGAAAAATAAAAAATATAACTGTTATTAAAATGACAAAGACTCTGTGGCTTGGAATGAAAGAATAATAAAAGGTGTAGTTCCTAGAAAATAAGACAGTGAAATGATGGTCCATATCAAATAACAGAGAAAAGAGTCTGAATTTAACAAAACAGAAAGTAGGAGATATGGCTAGAGACAGATTTTTTTTTTCTGATGGGCTGTGAAGAGTGCAACATTCTGTAGAAGACTTACTTCTAAATGAGATGATTTCACTATTATTCAAAGTTTCTCCAGAGCACTAACAATTTTTGCTATACCCACAACAGAGAAGCAGGCAAGAGCTATTTAAATGGATGCATCATGAATCTGGACCTTAGTTATATTAAATAAACAGTAATCCAGGGTATATTATAAAATCAGGACTGGTGGGAAAACAATTATTTTTATTTTAGCTTGACAGGCTCTGGCAAATGTGAAGGATTATAGGAATTCTAAGTCTACGTATATATCTTGCATGACTGAACATTCCATAACTTGTCATGCTTTATAAAATTGTGAATATAGATATGTCATTTAGTTCTTCAAAATGTTGTAAATGAAAACATTTGAGTGATTATAGGCTTATATATTAAGGCTTACCCATAGGTCGGCATATTCCACATTCCACGCCAGTGATATGGTTTCATGGACAGATAATTGAGCGTTTTCATGCCAAGGTAGATTCCAAGCCCATTACACAAAATAGCATCCATGATCCACTACCAAGAAAATGTACTCATTCATTATCATCAATTACATCATTTTGTGAAGATATGAGTTTACATAAAGTTAGTCCAACAGATAAGTGCTCCAATATAAAGGTTTTTGCAACATTTGGTATAACAATTTTAGAGCATTATGAGGTAGTTAAATAGTTCATAAAACATGCACAATTAACAATTTTAAAAGTATCATACCAATTTTATGAAAAGTAAGCACTAAATTTTCATTCATCATCATCATTATCATCAAGTACCATGCCTGCTGGGTTAAGTGATCATGTTTCCCCACAACTTTTGATCTTGGCAGTCATTTATCATTTTCGTTGTCGACCATCTGCCAAGCCATTCTCTTCAGCTGTCTCTTCATCCCTCAAATTTTCCAGTTGTTACAATCATCATCGAGTGCCAAATCCGCAATGAAGGTTGGCCACCATGGAGCATCATTCTGCTGTCTCTTGCTTTGAGGCTGATTTGTCCATCTTTTGATGTTAGTCTTGATCTGCCTCTGCCTCTTTTACCTTGTATTTTCCCCTCCAGGATTACTTTTAGTAGGCTGTTGTGTCTTAACATGGCCCAAAATTCGCATTTGTCTTGTTTGAATTGTGTTTACTAGCTCTCTTTTCATTTTTAGTCGTTTTAAGACATTGTCGTTTGTTTTCTTTTCCTTTCATCCATTTCTACCTATTCTATATATCCAAATTTCAAAGGCTTCAATTCTCTGTTCTGTTTTCTTGTCCAATGTCCATGTTTCTGCATCATATAGGAATATTGAGAAGATGTAACATATTGCTATTCTTAGTTTTAGCCCTGGTGTTATTTGTTTTGATGTTAGTATGTTCTTCATGACATTAAAATTACTTTTTGCCATTCCTATTCTTTTGTTTATTTCAGCTGTACATTTTCCATCACTGGTTATAGTATGTCCAAGGTAGTTGCAGTTCTGAACGGTCTCCAGGTCTATTCCTTCAATTTTGATATCCATTTGTGGGTTTTGAGTATTTCCTTTGTTTATGATCATAGTTTTTAGTCTTTTTGATATTTATATCTAGTCCATATTTTTTGCTTATGTTTATTTCATTAAGTAATTGTAGATCTTTAGGATTTTCTGCTAGTAGTACAGTATCATCAGCATATCTTAGGTTATTGATTATCTTTCCATCAATTTGTAGGCCTGGCATCTCTATGATGTTTTAAAGATTTGCTCAGTGTAAAGATTGAACAAGCTTGGTGATAGGCTGCATCCCTGTCTTACTCCTCTTTTTATATCAATTGGTGTAGAGTTCTCTTTGTTATATTTTATTATTGTTGTTTGCTCCCAGTATAGATTACATATTAGTCATATGTCCATGTCATCTAGATGTATGTCTTTTAGGCATTCTATAAGTTTGTGTGGTGTACTCTATCAAAAGCTTTGGTGTAGTCTATGAAGCAGGCATATATTGGTTTGTTTACTTCTGTGTACTTTTTGATTAATGTTCTCATGCAGAATATGGCTTCTTTTGTCCCGCTATTTTTTCTAAATCCAAATTGCTGCTCATCTAATTCAGTATTGATTTTATTCTGAATCCAGGGTTTGTGGTGTGTGTGTTTCCCACAACTAAGGTTTGTAGGAATTTGCACCTTGATACAGTAATCATTACGGCAGTATCATAATCTAGAGCTAATTTATTTGAGAAAAAAAATAATACAACAAAACATACACATACTGAAATATGAAGTTGTGAATTCAAATAAAGATAAGTGGACTTACATGATCCCACCAACACTCACTGAAGTTGGGGAGCTGATGCTCCAGAGTGTATTCCAGAAGCTCAAACATGATACTCAACACAGTGCACAACCACCAGTCTCGAAGTACCAATGTCTAATGGGGAAATTGTGTTCAGGTTCAATACAAAAATTAATTTTGTGTACATGAGTATACTGTAACAAGCTTTAGTATTCAAAATAATGATCTAGTAGTAGTTGTTACTCTCTCTGTAGTGTATTTCTCTGTTACTAGTTTTGAGAATACAACCTATTAATGATAACCTTATTATACATATGCTCAGTAGTTAATGAACTGGACTACTAACGACAAGAGGTCAGATTCAATCCTGATCAAAGGCTTCCAGGTTCCATAACACCATATTCCCTGTGTGTGTGTAAGTGCGTGCGTCTGTCTGTGAGAAAGAGAGATTGACAGAGACAGAGAGAGAGAGAGATCTCATATAATGACTGGACAAGCATAATTTTTTCAGCCCCATAAAAAAACCAGCGGCACATCCGAAAAATAGAATAAAAATCCATAACAATAGTTTTTATTTAAGTATTTAAAAAAAAGTGTTTGTCACTAAGTTAAATAACAAACATAAGTAAATACATATTCTACTCTATTCAATCCATGGAACCAGTTTCATTGCAGTCACAAATTTCCCATATCATGTCAGCTTCACCACTTGTCTCAGCATATTCCAAATTACATAGGTAAATTCCGTTAACTACGTCAGTCGATGCACGTTCTACTCGACTGCACAGGCGCCAATTATAAACCTCCATAGTTGCCTCTTACACCATGCGTGACATGTAACAGTAGCTCTATTCTTTTCTCCTTCACCATGGGGGCACTGATAGTCACATGGGGGGAATTAAATACACAAATCTCAGCAAACAATTAATGAAAGAAGCAAACAGTAATTTACCTTTAACCACCAGCCAAAGAAATGCGTGGGCACAAAGCCATCCAGCTTGTCCTGCGTGAAGAGAATTGTATTTGTTTTTATACTTAAGTACAAAGCTACTTTACAAAAATCCATATGTAACATCACAAATATTAACTAGGAGGGAAGTAAAAAAAGAGACAGACAAGATAACTTGGAAGAAAACAGTTAAAGTAGAGATTTTGTACTACTGAATATAACGAAGCATGCCACAGGTTGGTACCATAATTAAACATTAAAAACATTCTCTGCGGAAACAAAAAATTAATCAGCACAGAAACTAATTTCACTCGTGATGTGAAGGGGTAACATTAATGATCCATGTAAGTGCAATTTTAGCTAATTAGGCACCAACATCAGCCAAGACAACTACAGGAGTAATTAGAGAGAGAAGTAAATTATGTCAACCATACCAGAATAACAAATACAATATTTACTATAAAACATAAAATGGCAGCGTGTTTTCACTAGTCCGTTACCAACGAAGCATTAATTTCATTTCTATGAGCTTCTAAACGACGAAAATCAAACGCTCACGGTGTCTCCCCGTGCCATAGAGCTAAATGACTAGAGTTGGTCAATCTATAATGTGGAAATGAATTAATTATTTTCCAAGAAACACTTCTTGGTGATAGGATTTAGTTGACTCTGATAGTGTTATAGACCTGGCACTGGTGTCTTCCGCCTTTGCCCCGGTTTGCTAGTGGAGTGTGCCGAGATTCCACTTAAGTGATCACTATCAATGTGTCCTAACTGAGAAAGGCAGAAATAGAAGCCAGAAAACCAAGCTCCACACATTTCACTATGAGAACATCATTAGCAAAATCAGACATAGGAAACAGGGTGTCCCTCGCAGGAGGCAGGGGTGATGGACGCAGCCGACCTGGTGGAACACAGAAGTCGAAGAAGCTTGGCAGAACAAGAGACAAATGGCCAAGACATGGCAGAAAGCCAAAAGGAATGGAAGAACACAACCTGAGCACTTGAAGCATCTGAAAGAACAGGTTGACCAAAAATAATGCACTTTAAACTATGCGCTAAGCAGACTAAGGATGCCAAGTGGGATGATTTTTGTAAAAAAAAAAGTGCACTCAGAAACATCGCTAGCCACATTCTGGTGCCTTCATCAGAGCATGCATGGCACAACCTGACATAAGAGGCATACCAGACTTTCAGAGCACAAGCAAGATATGGTACAAATCTGATGTGAGCAAAGGGAAGGCCCTGCTTGCCCGCTACATTGAGCAGACTAACCATAGAAATGAGACTGTAAGAATGATGATATGAGCGTCCCTTTCAGAATTGTGTGAGAATGTAGTGCTTAGTGAGAGAAATCTCACAATCACAACCAATACCATTCGCACAACACTTAACACACATTACTGCTCCTGGTCCACATAGTGTTCGGCACGACGACGACTAGCAAAAACTGGCCACAGAGTTTAATACCGGCATTCAGAGTAGCCAGATTAAGGAGGAGTGGCTACATAGCCATTTACTACTGTTACTGAAGCCAAACAAGGACCATTTTCAGATCAGCGCCTACAGAATCATCACAATGCAGAACACAGCTGGCAAGAAAATAGTTGCCCGTGTCCTCACCTGTCACCTTCAACAGAAGCACACATTCCCACCCACACTCAGAGGTTAGATATAAGAAAGAGACATGGCTCAATGCAGCAGTCTTTGCCTATGACTTCCACAGATGAGAGGAAACATGTGCTGCTGCTATAGATCTGGAAGATGCATACAACAGAGTACCATTTGAACACCATGCATATGCTCCTCAAACTGGCGGTGCACCCCTTTCTCATTAGATGGATCACTGATGCACTGTTTCAGAGGAAAGTGATACTCAGATGTGGAAGTTGGTCATCCGAGCCAACATCCATTTGTCTAGGGCTGCCACAAGGCTCACCATTGTCACCAGTTCTATTTAACGTGTGCACAATAGCGATCACGAAACAAAAAAGAGGCAAATCATGGGTGACACGAGTAGAAGATGTCATCAAACAGGTCTGTGGGCGTACCAATATCAATGCTAATGAGGAGTGGATACAGGTGCCTACATCAATCAGGGAGACATTCTCGTGTATTGTCACACTTGACAGGAAATGTATGGAACAGAACTCAGTCGTGATCAATGCGGAGGTCAACGGTCTCACCACCGCTGAGAAAGAAGCAGTCATCTATACAGACGGATCTGTAATATGACACCAAAGGAGTGCATGGGCATTTACAGCATGCTCGGCAGGCAGAATAATCAAGGACAGTGGTGCATACATTATCACCACAAGTAGCATGATGATGGAGGTCATGGCAGTGACCAAGGCATTCATCTGGTTAGATTCACAAGACTACACCCACGTCTATATACTAAGTGATTCGATGAGCATAGTAAGAAAAGTGGAGGTGGGCTCTCTACGTATGTAGTGGGTAGAGTCATTACAGAAGTAAAAAATATGTAAGGTCACCTTTGTCTTCATCCCAGGACATGCGGGAGTATAGTGAAATGTAAGAGCGGACAGGCTGGCTAGCTGTGCTAATGTTGAGGATGGTCAACCAATGGATTGGGCGGACATCATCAATGCTCTCCGGGAAGTGGGAAGGACACAGAACTTCAACAACCATGAGTCTACGTCACTCCTTCGGATGAAAGAGATGGGAGTTAAGATGGGCACAGCCAGAAATGAGAAACTTGGGTGTGTAAGAAGATTAATCAACCAACACAGAACTGGAGTTGTCAGTCACTGGACACTGCTAGAACTGCTGAGGAATGGATCTAAGCATCTATGGACATGTTCATAGTGCAATGATGATGACCCGCAAAAAACTCAATACTCATTCTTTTTATGGAGAAAAGCAAATGGCCACGGCTTTCCTTTTAAATAAAAGCCATAATGCAACCTTTATCCCTAGCCCCACTCCACATGAAATGGGATAAATGCCATAATAAAAAAAAACCCATACATAATCTCAGAAAACAAAGATGGTCAATGTAAATGCCCAAATTTCCCCTGCTATACACTCTAAAGTAGACAATGCACTTGTCAACTGGTTTAATCTAAACTGCTTGGTGACTCTGATGAATAAATTCCCCACTGAGTGATAGATTTCAGATGCTACTGCCTGTTACTTAATGTGGGTCCAGCTACATAAAGTCTACATGTGTTGCTATACATACATGTAAATTATGCCAAGGATCTGTGTGATTGGAATCATACAACAGGCAATTGCCTCCGTAGTCCTTCTCTGGCAGTGGTTGGCCAAGTGAACCATCAAAATGTCGTATCAACTCTCTTGCATCTTGCACATTCTGCAAGTAAATACAATTAAATTAATTGGCAAAGGCAGGCAAAACACACAACAAGCATTGATCCTGCTCAAGTTTGATGTCACCAGAAATCAGGTGTGTAATAGTCATTACTTGCCCTACAGTATTAAAACAAATTAATTACCAATTCTGGAAAGAAGGAATATCGTAATGATCCTCAGCTTTTTCACATTTTTTTGTTAGTAAACTTCAACTTACTGTTATATATTCACTTTTTGATATTTTTCACTACAAACATTGTTTATATTTCATTGTCTTTATTCAAGAAAGGCACATATCTATGTAAGTCTTTAAATCTATCTGCATTTCTTATTTTCATTCAGTTTATCAGAAAATGGCAAATTCTACTACTTTTCTTCATATGCATATCTGTTTAAAATATGCTGCAGTTTGTGTTGTTTTCGACACACACTTGCTCAGGACGGTTTCCAGTGTGTTATTTTCCCTGGACCACCCAGCAAGAAAACAGTGGTTAGCAGTTTCGGTTGTCTCAACTCGGAAAGCCATCTTTCCAACACAGAATTGCTTTAAGTTTTCCTTTTTTTAGGTGGACTGTCTGTGAAGACTTGCTCATGATTCTTTTTACTAATTTAAAATCTTTTTAAAAAAATAAATACAGCTGCTTAACACTTGAGTGTACAATGAATGAACAGAAGGTATTATAGCAACTGTGCACTACCACAAACTTTGAAATAACAATGAAAATAAAGATATAACTTCTAAATTGTTACTAGATGCTACATTAAAATCATGTATAAGTTGAAACACATACAATTTAATCTTTAAAGCAACAGCTTTTATTTGTACTTTAAAACCTCTATTACAAATATATTCATTTTTATTTATTTGTTAAATTTCGTCTTGAACCTTCTTGTACCCCTAAAAGAAATACAAAGTAACAATGAAAAATTTTTTTTTTCATACATTAAACGGTGTATGTCGCAATCTCATTTAAAAAAAAAACCAAAACCAATGGAAACAAATTAAACATTCAAGGATCACAGGAAGTGTTATTTAGTAAGGTACATGGAGGAGGAGGATAATGTTTCAATGCAGCAAAATGTCAAATTTGAGGAATTTGTGCTTTGATGATGTAATTTTTACTACGGTATCATATAATCTAGGGTTAAATGGAATATACTTATGAACACTATATCAATGCAGCCATTTTTAGAAAATCCTTTAAAAGAAATTTATATCACACATTTAATTTCTAAAATAATAAATCTCTCGATCAATGTATGGAAGTTCATTATAAAAGAATTTTAAATACTTGTCAGCATCTGTGAGACTCCCGGATGTTCGTGATAGTTGGGAGGGTCTTATAGTCTGTTGTTTGATGTGTGACGGTGATGGTTTAATCACCAACAAATTACTACAACAAGACTTCATGGGAGAGTCTGGAATCCTACTGTGATTTTTTGAGAGGGAGAGAGGGAGGGAGGGAGGGAGAGAGAGAGAGAGAGAGAGAGATGGCATAGGTGATCATCAAAAACGCACTTTCTTACTGCAGCAAATATGAAAGATTACAATAAATAACAATATACTGATTATACTTCCATATGTACTCAAGCGTATTTACCTGAAATAGCAGAAAAACCAAGGCCAACTCGTACATTATACTCATACACAATATCAGCCTCCAGAAAACTAAGGATAATAAGAGATTAAAAAATGTAAATTCTTTCTTTACAAAATGTGGATGATAAGAATTACATATCACTAATCTGTCACAGTTATTAAATATCACTGTAATCTGCCAGTTATTAAATATCACTTTAATCTGTCACAGTTATTAAATATCACTGTAATCTGCCAGTTATTAAATATCACTTTAATCTGTCACAGTTATTAAATATCACTGTAATCGGTTACAGCACCTGAAGGTGATGGACCATGAGTAATCATCCTAAACAACAGGCTTTTTAAAGCCAGGATATACTTTGGAAGACTTATGGACTTGTCTGATTACAATGAGGATTACCTGTAGACTAAACTAAACTAGTCTGATTACAATGAGGATTACCTGTAGACTAAACTAAACTAATAATGTTCTTTTCCTCTCTTGAGAAGGCAAAACTAAGTTTTAAATACCTCAGACACATCGACAGAGCTAGCCAGATCAGTGCAAGTGAGCACCATACATGCAAGTGTTAGAAATGCAGAAAATTATAAGATAATATATTAGTTTAGTCGGAACTGGCATCACTGCATTTGGAGCATTCCCATATTCACTGCACCACTCGTTGTTCCAACAAACATTGAATTGTTCATCTATTGATTGTTCCTGTCCTGAATTGATTGAGCGTGTCACATTCTTTTCAGCTGATGGTGCTTTTCCTGCTTTCGTTCAGTGTGGCACCTTCATCCACCATTTTTTTTAACACGTAGGTTATATTCTGCTTCGTTGTTACCTTCCTGTAAAAGCCCTCATGCCATGTCCATTTTTAAGGTCCCTGTGCATTGGCAGACCCCCACCAACCTGTCAGCTATCTCACTGTCTTGAACTCATGCATGACAGGACCAATATATCTAAGACAACTGTTAAAGAGAGACATGTCAAATAGCTGCACCCAAATTAGATATCAATTTGGAAAATTGCATCTTTTTGTAAGACTATAAACAAAACTATGTTAACCAAATTTACACAGTTCATACATACCAGGATGCGGTCTGACAAAAGGCCCATCTGGTGTGTTTATAATACCAAATAACAGGAAGGTTATACATATAGCAGTCAAGCCTCTGTAGGACATAAACACAAGCATTAAATATGGATGAAACATGATCAGAATAAAACATTTCCCTTTAATAAGAAAAAAATAACAAATTAACTACTTTATTAAAGTACTTGTTTAAGCTGTTTTATTAACAATTGAAAATATTTTAAACGCCTAGTAAAATTTCATTCTAAAGAAATTCTTCATTATTGTTTTAACTGTGAAATATACTCAACCTATCACTTTTTGAAAAAAAAAGGAAAGAAAGTATTTTGTGGTGAAAATGTCTTGAGAAAATTTATTTTATCAGTAGCTGAAATCAAGGGTTGTTGGAATCATTACCAAGAAACTATTATATTTATAATTAATAATTGGCATTTGTACCAATCTGTAATAATGGTATGGTCCAGGAATCAACACTTTCTATTGCAGGCAATGATTTTCAAAAGTAACTATCTCCCCTTCAGCCTCTCCCTTTACGACACGATCCTTTGATCCTTTCCACGCTATTATTAGATGTCACATAGGGCTTGTAGCGTTTTTCGCCACCCATCTATTTACGGCACTATAGACAAAAGTTAATTTTCCCTTTGATCTGGCATGTCACATCAGTAAAAGTGTTCATCACATTGTGACTATGGAAGATGAAAGGAAGTGGGTGGGACATCGCCACTCAGAAGTAAGTTACAGTAAATGCAATCTTTCATTTTATTGCATAGTATCTGTGTATTTTTTTTTTTTTCATGTTCCCAATTAGTATGTAGGAAATTTAATTGTGTTAGCTTTTCATTATTTTGTTTGACTGAATCTGAAACTGATATATATATATATATATATATATATATATATATATATATATATATATATATATATATATATATATATATATATCAACAGAAACTGGGGTTAAACAAGGATGTATTTTAAAACCCTTGTTATTTGGAGTTGTTATGGACTTCATAATGAAGAAATGCTGCACTGGTAATAAAGGCGTCGAATGGATACAATGAGACCATTTGGAGGACCTCGACTTGGCTGATGACATAGTTCTCATCAGCAGTCAGATAAAAAAAATGCATGAAAACACAAATGAACTATCATCAATAGCCGGCAGAAATGGGCTTGAGATCAATCATGAAAAGACACTAAAGTCATGAAAAGCTTAATTCCAACAGACGACAAAATATACATGGAAAACAAACCAGTGGAAGAGATCGATCACTTTATTTATCTTGGAAGTTACATTGATCGAGAAGGGGATACAAGCAAAGAAATTAGAATCAGAATAGATAAAGCAGCAATGTCTTTCAGAAGCCTTCAAAAGTTCTGGAAATCTAAACTCATCAGCACAAACACAAAACTTAAGACTATTCAAATCAAATGTACTATCAACCCTTACGTATGCATATGAAAGCTAGAAAACAACAAGAGACATAGAAACAAAGTTGAACGCATTCAAAAATAAATGTTTAAGGAAAATACTTGGTACAGCGTGGAACGAATTCAAAACAAACGAGGATGAAAGGAAGTGGGTGGGACATCACCACTCAGAAGTAAGTTACAGTAAATGCAATCTTTCATTTTATTGCATAGTATCTGTGTATTTTGTCAGAATAGATAAAGCAGCAATGTCTTTCAGAAGCCTTCAAAAGTTCTGGAAATCTAAACTCATCAGTACAAACACAAAACTTAGACTATTCAAATCAAATGTACTATCAACCCTCACGTATGCATATGAAAGCTGGAAAACAACAAGAGACATAGAAATAAAGTTGAACGCAATTGAAAATAAATGTTTAAGGAAAATACCTGGTACAGCGTGGAATGAATTCAAAACAAACGAGGAAATTAGAGAAATCGCCAATCAACCACTAATATCTTCAGTAATAAACAAAAGACAATGGTCATATGTTGGACATGTGATGAGAAGAGATAATAACCGAATAGCAAAGCACGCCCTCATGTGGGAAACAACAGGTAAGAGGAAGACCAAGAGAGACACTGAGAAGAACATTGATGAGAGAGGCAAGAGCAGCAGGAATCGGCTGCCTCAATGAGATAAAGCTACTTGCACAGAACAGAGACAAATGGCTAGATTTGATAAAATATCTTTAAAAGAATAGAAAACTGCTAGAACAAAAATTTAGATAAGAGAAGGAGTACCTTGGTCTATGCCCTATAGGTCAATATATAGATATATATATATCTTCTTCTACCTTTTTAGCTCCCAGTGGAGCATAGGTCTTCAACAAACAAGTCGTTCTGTTTTTTGCCATTCTGTTAAGATCATTCCATGTCTTCCCCATCATCTTCATCTCTGCTTCTATCTGTCTTCTCCAAGAATTCCTTGGTCTTCCTCTTTGTCTTTTCTCCTGGGGATTCCAAAAAAGGGCCTGTTGTGTAATACTCTCAGTTGGCTTCCGTAGTGTGTGTCCTATCCAGCGCCATCGTCTTCACTGTATCTCTTCATCCACTGGTGTTTGACTGGTACATTTCCATAATTCTATGTTAGTGATTTTGTCCTGCCATTTCCATCCTTTTATCCTGCGTAAACATCCATTAATGAAAGTCTGTATTTTCGTAATTGTCAATTTTGTTGTTCTCCATGTTTCACAGCCATATAATAGGACCGCCTTAACATTTGAGTTGAAAATTTTTATTTTTGCATTTAACCTAATTTCTTTGGATTTCCATATGTTTCCCAGTGCAATGAAAGCTCCTCTTGTTTTTGATATCCTTATTTGGTATCATTTTCTGTTCTTCCCTCTTTATCTATATTACTGCCCAGATATATGTAAGATTGTACATCTAATAGAGGTAATTCTCCTAGTTTTATTTGGTTATTGCCAACTGTATTAATTCTCATAATGTTGGTCTTATCTCTATTAATCTTTAGTCCTAGCTGTTGTGATCTCTCATCTAATATACTCATTTTATCCTGCATCTGTTGATGGCTGTGTGATAGGAGAGCTATGCCATCAGCAAAGTCTAAATCATCAAGTTGTCTGGTCAGTGACCACTGGATTCCATTTCTGTTTTTTTTTTTAGTTATTTTCATAATCCAATCTATGGCCAGTAGAAAGAGAAATGGAGACAGGAGGCATCCCTGCCTTACTCCCCTTCTTATTTCAAATGCTTCTGTAAGCTGTCCTTCATGCACCACACTACATTTCGTTCCTTCATACATTGTTTTTATCAGGTTATAAACATTATGGGGATTCCGTAATGACTCAGCAACTTCCAAAGCATTCTTCTGTCTAAACTATCAAATGCCTTTTCGTAATCTACGAATCCAATATAAAGTGGGGATTTTAGTTCTAAACTTTGTTCAACTATTATACGTAGAGTAGTTATTTGATCAGCACATGATCTGTTCTTCCTAAAACCTGCTTGTTCATCTCTCAAATGTTTCTCTATGGCCTCTTTTAGTCTCTCCAGAATGATTCTGCTTAATATATTTCCTGGCACTGATAGTAGCATAATTCCCCTATAATTTGTGCACTCCTGTAAACTTCCTTTCTTTGGTAGTTTGATCATATAACCTTCTTTCCAGTCTTTAACATCTTGGTGGAGGTGTTAATATCTGCTTTGATGGCTTCTGAAGGAATTTTATCTGGTCCTGTGACTTTACCATTTTTTAATATTTTGATGGCTTTCATTATTTCTTCTTTGCTTGGTTTTCCACAGTTAACGTGTAACTCTTCTTCTGCTGGTAGTATATCTGGAGGATTATTTGAGCCGGGTCTATTCAAAAGTTCTTCAAAGTGCTCTTTCCATCTCACCATTTGTTCCCTTATACTACTAAGCAGATTTCCTTTCTTATCTTTAATAAAGGCATTGATCTGTTTGTATTTTCCACTTAATTTCTTTGTGCTGTTGTACAGTTCTTTCATGTTCCCTTTATTTGCTTCTTCTTCTGCCTCTTTAGCTAGTTCATCTATATATTTCCTCTTATCCCTTTTAATGCATCTTCTCACTTCTTTGTTCACCTCTGTGTAAGCTTCCTGTGTCTTGGCTTTATTACTTCTAGTTTTTTTTCTTCTATTTATGTCTGCTTTCTTGTTCTTTCTTTCTTTAATTTTGTCAAGGGTCTCTGCTGTCATCCATGCCTTATTCTGGCGTTCTTTTTTCCCTAGTGTTTATTAGCATGTCTCTTTCCATATATCTTTTACCTGTTTCCAATGATCTTCTATATTTATTGTATATGCTAGTTGTTGGAGGACTTGGTATTTGTCTGATATTGTGACTGCGAATTTATCTTTAATTCCTTGTTCTTTAAGGAACCCTACATTGAAATACTTTCTACCCTTATTCGTTGTAGTATACCTTTTTAGTTTAATTTTAAGTTTAGCTATCAGAAGATGATGATCAGAAGCTATATCTGCCCCTCTATATTCTTTAACATCCTGTAAGGATGACTTAAACTTATTATTAATACATATGTGATCAATTTGATTTTCCGTTCTATGAACTGGTGACACCCATGTAGCTTTGTGTATTCTTTTGTGTTGGAATATCATTCCTCCTAGGCTCACTTGATTAAGGGCGCAGAAACTCACAAATATATCTCCATTCTCGTTTATATCTCCAAGTCCATGTTTTCCCATAATCTCTTCGAAGCCTCTGTTGTCTGATCCTACTTTAGCATTTAGGTCTCCCATCAAGATTATAATATCCTTGGCTCGCCTTGCATCCATCTGACATTGTAGCTGTTTATAGAAATCATCTTTAACTAAATCATCCTTATCGTTGGTTGGTGCATAGCATTGGATAATGTGTAATATATATATATATATATATATATATATATATATATATATATATATATATATATATATATATATATATATATATATATATATATATATATATGGCATGCATATATCATCAAGTACAGGGCCTGCTGGAATAGGTGATCATGTCTTTCCACAATTTTCGATCGATAGTTATTTATCACTTCTGTTGTTGACCTTCTGCTAAGACATTCTCTTAAGCTGTCTGGTATTTTTTCCTCTTTGCTTCCCTCTACTTCTTCGTCCATCAATTTTTCCAATTGTTACAATATATTCCAGTTGTTCTATTCTCATTACATGGCCAGAAATTGATGATTGTTTCTTCCTAATATTGGAAATTAGCTCTCTTTTTGCTTTGACCTATTTCAGAACATTTTTATTACTCTTGTTAGCTGTCCATGGTATTCTCAACATTCTTCTGTAAAACCACATTTCTACAGACTCCAGTGATTTTCCTGTCTGTTGTCCTATTGTCCATGATTCACATCCATATGTTAAGACTGGCTCTATATAACATTTAAGAACTCTTTTTCAGGTTTCTATTGTCAAAAATGGATTGTATAGTATCTTCCTCATTTTTTGGAAAGCTGCTTTTGCCTGAGCCATTCTGCATCTCATCTATTTTGTACATCTTCCGTCTGAGGTTTACAAAGTTCCCAAATACTTAAATTCATTTACCTGTTTTAATATTGCTTAATTTGTCTTTATTTTGCACTGAGGTGATGTCTTTTTCTTTGTTCTTACCATTACTTCTGTCTTTTTTGCTATTAAAGCTGAGTCCTTTATTTCTGCTTTCTTTCACTATAATGTCCAACATTTCTTATAACTCATTTTCACTCTTAGCGATTAAGACCGTATCAACAGCATAACGAAGATTTTTCATATTATGACCTCCAATTGTTATTCCAGGCATGCCCCTTACGGATCTTAAAATAATAACACTATAAATATTTTAAAAATTTGATGACAGCACACAACCCTGTCAAACACCCTATATATATCATAAACAGTTGAAGTTCTGAATCAGTTTCAGAATCAATCAAACAAAATATACCAAAAAAAATAAAAAAAAAAAAAAGCTAACACCATTAAATTTTCTAAATACTAAATGGGAACACAAAAATAATTAATTAAATACACAGATATATATATATATATTCTCCCATCCTTTGTAGCAACATTTAGGAGTCTGAGACTAACATGGCCGGGTCATATAAGAAGAATGGATAGTAATTGTTTTTCCAAACAGTTAATGTATGGCAAACTTAAGGATTGAGAGAGACAGGAAAAGAAAGTGCAGGGCTTCCTTGAGTGAAAGAAACTGGGAAAATCTGACATCAGAACATAGCACATGGAGAACATAAATAAAAAAAAAAAAGGAACAGAAACAATCAAGGAAGAGGTGAAAAATAGGGAGGCTGAGAACTACAGATGCATCTTATTCAGTCTGCAGTGGGATCTGTCTATCCAATATTGGCAGATTCGGCCACAAAAGAAGCTGTTCAGTAAAACAGCTTCATACACTACCATTACCAAACTACTGACAAATCACAACTGCTTGCCACTAACCGTCTGTCATGTATAATTTAGCAACAACCAAAGTCTATTATTTACCGCTTGGCATTAAAATCTCTGTCTTGTGTAGGTACTTCAAATAGGGCAACATACACCAAGGCAATGCTGAACACAACTAGGGCTGTGATAGTGTGAGCTCTCCTGGATTATTAAAAATAGAGAAGGAAAAATACAAATGAAAGCATTTAAGACAGACGTATTTGTATTTCCATCCACAAAGAAATTTAGTGCTTGACATTTGAGAACATTTTAAACAACAAACAACTTTAAAACAAGTCTTATAGTTATTAATAAATTAAAATAAATACACAAGATATGGCAATGAACCAATAAAGCAACTACTTCAGTTTTCAAGAGAGCAGCATCTGGCCATAAAACATGGATTATTGACATATCTGCTGAAAAGCACATCAATGCCTTTGAATACAAGTGTTACAAATGAATACACAGAATACAGTGGAAAGAAAAAAGAATAAACATGTATATTTTGCAAGAACTTAAAATTCCAGGAAACTGATTGATAAAAGAACACAAAAGCAATAAACATAAAATATTTTTTGTCACTTATTCAACATAATGGCCTAGAGGAGATAAAAATAGGGGGTTTAGTTTCAGGTAAACGAGAGAGGAAGATGGTGGATGCAAGATATCCCAGACAAACCAGGATTGGCTGATGCAAACACCATTAATTGTAATGACTTAAGTAATTAATGTCTTTAGCTATTACTTTAAATTTAGAGCTTTTATTTTGCTTCTACTTTACTGCCAAGGTTGGTATAGGCATGCTTATAATAGTCTAAAGTTGTAGTTTAAATTGTAGCAGTTATAATACATAATACAGGCTAACGATGCCATGGAATAAGAGCAATGAAAACTGAAAAAGGTCAAAAAGAGAGCTAATATTCAATATTAGGAAGAAGCAATCATAATTTTTGGACATTAATGAGAAGGGAACAGCTGGAATTTATTGTAATAACTGGAAAATTGAGGGACGAAGAGATAGACGGAAGCAAAGAGAAAAGATATGAGACAGCTTAAGAGAATGGCTTGGCAGAAGGTCAACAACAGAAATGATAGATTACTGTCGAGATTGAAAGTTGTGAAGAGACATGACCATCTATGTCAGCAGTAATAGTACTTGATGATGATATGATCTTGTGGCAAAGAAACAGCACCACCTTTCCCATAGCTAACATTTACCTTTCATCAAAATGTAATTATTTTGAAGCATGGAACATTTTTCTTGTGACACATTTCTCAATTCACTCATTATTAAACCAGAGCTTGCTGCAATCACAGAACACAGATGCTATAGTATTATTAATTTATTTTTTTTAATGTCCCCACTAGTATTGGTGGTCTGCAAAGGCGTGAAATGGTCCGAAGGAGTCCACAGACACAATGTTTTAAAATGCTGATGTAGGATATTGACTGCACAGGAACAATGCTAATTTTTCAGCTTCATCACTACTGAAGAAAATGACAAATTGTTTAATGTTTCAGGATAGCTCCATTAGTTATATTATTTAAATTTGAATAGTGATGGAACATACAAATTCAAAACTATGGATTTATAATTTACTATGGTTAAAAATACACTGTAATATGCAAACAATAATTGGGGACAGATTAGAACAGAAACTACATACATAAATTGTACTATCTTATAAATACAATAAATAATTAAAGCAGTGAAATGGGAGCTGGGTAGTGGTAACATACCAGCCTCTGGACAAGATGGCGAGGGAAACCTGAACTGCCAGCGTGAAAATTAGGGAAAAAAGTGTTATGCATCCAAAATTTAGTTCCTCTAGACTTTGCTGGAGGTATAAAGATGATATACCCAAACAAAAGCAACGTTAAAATCTTAAATTGAGAGTCAACCAGTAATTAAACATTTTAATTTAATGAAAGCAGGAACAACTGACATAGAAGAGATGCATACCAGAAAAATGTCAATGTTCCATCATCATAAAAGTCTTTATGTATTCGCTTCTCTGTCTGCCAGTCATGTGCAGTTGAACTGTGTAGCCGCAACAGGTCCTTCCCATTATTAGCATTTCCATTTCTTTCCCGTGTTGTTGTGGCCATCTGATTTACTATTTATAGGATAATGAAACTTTTATAATATATATACTATTAAACAAATTTTGACAAACTAATTGATTTTGTGGCATATTTTTTAAGATATATAAATACAACAGGAAAAACTTTAAGATAACATATAGATTAATAAATCATTCCAAGTAGTAATTAACCTGACCTGCTTGAAAATCTTATATATGCTAATGTAATGTATGAAGCACATACAAACCTATTCAAAGGCTATGTAATTTCTCTAGCTACAACTCCAATCAAATGACACGTTGCTTAGATAAACAGTGGTAAATGTTTTCAGCGTGGCCTACCAAACAATCATCACAGCACAGGGGACCTTTGAAGAGAAATACAAAACAAACATGACTTTTAAAATGTTTTAAAATTTACTATGAAAGGAGAGACATGGATAAAAACAAGCAACTGAACAAATCAGTTTTGAGAAAAGAGTGTACATACAAAAGATATAAATCTATCTATCTATCGTCCTTTCGAGTCAAAGACGGCATATAGGGCAGAACCACAATCTCAAAAACAGAAACCTTGCGTGCCAAATTGGCACATATTGCAGAGATCACTGCTCTAAAATCTATGGCTTGTTTCCATAACAATACTTTTTACAATGACAGCTTGTCAAGCCATCGATCAACCTCCTTAGTCGTTAGAAGGTCACAGTATCACTATTCTTTACCTCCCTCATAATGAGGCCCCGGTAACACACGGGGTATACAGCCAATAAATCTTGAAACTTTTTAAGCAAATAGATTTAAATCCCAAAAATACTTTTAAAAATTATTATTTTTAGTATAACTACTTGTTTTTCACTTAAAACAAAAGCGGTTGATACCAAAATCACTTTTAATGTTGCAAGCTTTGAATAAGACTTAATTTTTAAAAATACTAAATTACAATAATTGATAAAAATGTAGACATAAATCAGAACAAAATGAGAAGCGAACAACACAAGAAGTATTTTAAAATGTTAAAGGAATACTGCTGCAAGATAGCAAATAAATTTTCTACATATTCTAATTTTATTGCAAAAACTAATCTTAGTATTATCACCACCTGTGTTGCAAAGGATTATGAACAGATGTGGTCAGAAGCGAACAAGATAAACAGTCATAAGCAGATGTAATAACTTATAAATGCAATCATTATAATATATTGAAAAAAACTCAATAAAGCTTAGTATTACATCTAATATCTCTTCCCTCTGTTCACATAACACGAAATTTCATTCCTTTCTTCTATAAGGTAAAATATGTAGCATATGGTGGTTACTTTAGCATTCTATCTGCATGATGTTTCTGGTTTTACTTTGCCTTTCACTAGTGTATAATTTAATTTTTTGCTTTAAATAAGATTAAGAATGCAACATGTTGCTCTAAGAGTAATTGATTTTGTTACATTCTCCAACAACAAAGCAAATGCTTCTACTCAAATTTGTTTCAAATCCCTTTTCTGTGAGCATCTATGGGTTTGGCTGAGTACAGCAAGATTGATAATCAGAGCACCAATGGTTTGGCTGAGTACAGTAAGATTGATAATCAGAGCACAGTAAGATTGATAATCAGAGCATTTATGGGTTTGGCTGGAGTACAAGATTGATAATCAGAGCACCAATGGGTTTGGCTGGAGTACAGTAAGATTGATAATCAGAGCACTTATGAACTTGGGGTACAGTAGGGTTGATAATCAGAGCATTTATGAACGTGGAGTACAGTAGGGTTGATAATTATCAGAGCACCTCTGGGTTTGGCTGGAGTACAGTAGGATTGGTAATGAGATCATCTATAGGTTTGGCTGGAGTACAGTAAGATTGATAATCAATCTAATAAACAATAGAATACAAGCTAAGTGACCTGTGGTCATCATGCAGTGAACTGTGGATTAAAACCTCACTTCAGCTCCCAGATAGGTTCCCTGACAAATATGTATAAAAACTGACTGACAAACAGGCATAGTCCACCAGTGGTAGGTCTGTTGATATAGAGGATCTAGGACTGTACTACTTATAAGATATAAGTCACATCTTCATGAGATGAATCTGGAAAATCAAGAAAAAGACAAAGTAGCCTGCCACAGGAGCCCAATGTGCCTAATGCAGCAACCTCATGACCATTACCTTAACCAATTATTAGTTGGTCAATCAAGAGGAAAATGTACTTAGAAAAGTATCAATTAACCCTAGATTATGATACCTTTGTAAAAATCATGCTTTCAAAATCAAGAATTCTTGGAATTTTACAGTATTGCCATGTGCAACTTTGTTCTTATAGCTTCATAATTGTTTCCTCTGGTGACCTCTGACAAGTCATTGCAGACTGATTTTTTTGTTTTTTTAAACATTAAGCATGATGAGTAAAAAATACTATTGCATCATAAGTGTGGGGTTCTTATTTGTTTTTTTTTAATATAAATTTGGCCATAGGTGCAATAATTTTTTTTAAACTTCTGATTGCCAAAATTCTTTTTGACTATCAACAAAACCAAAGCATGAAAAAGGGCATTACTGCCAAAATCCCTAAGAAAGGGGAACAATGTCACTGTGAAAATTGGAGAGGTATAATCCTGCTGTATAATCTGGGAAGATATTTTGCAGAGTACTTTTTCAATGCATAAAGAATAGTGTGGAACAAAAGCTTAGAGAAGAGCAGGCAGGCTTTAGAAGTGGGAGATCATGTACTGATCAAATCTTACGCTTGTGAACCAGTGCAGAGCAGTCACTGGAATGGAATTCATCCTTATATATAAACTTCTTAGACTTTGAGAAGGCAATCGATAGCATCCATCATTCATCACTTTGGAAAATCTTATATGCATATGGCTTCCCGTGAGGGGAAGCACTTACACAGTGCGCAAGTTATTAGGAGAAAATAAGTGCTAGGAAAATAACCTACCAGCAGCTGCGTCTTCAACAACCCTCAAAATGTAAAAGAGACTTGGATAATTGCTGCGACCTTTGTCCGTGATGTATATGAGGACTTCCATGCATACATTTAAACTTCTTCTGCTGCAATTGACCTTGCGGATGCATACAACAGTGTATCTCTGGATTTCCTAATACTTCAGCTTCATCAACAGTCCTTTCCTCCTTAATTGTATTTTTACAGCCCTTTCCAATGAAAAGTGGTATTTAAATGTGGTACATAGACCTCTGAACCAAGGACAATTCACCTGGGTCTGCCACAAGATGCACCATTATCTTATGTATTGTTAAATGCCTACACAGTAAGAATCACAAGCTAGCAAATCTTAGACAGGAGAAGAACATTATCTTATGCTGATGTTTTGGTACATCATCAGGGTAAAGACTAAATTGGACTGGTAACATCAAAAGGTGAACATCTGAAACTTAACAACATACATCATCCAGATAAGAGAGAGTCAAATGGTGCTCCATAGTAGCCAACCTTTGACATGGAGACTGTGCCCAATGAATGAAAAAACAAGGTGTGTTGTGGGAGAGCTTCTAGAGCATAATCATATAAGTGTGCGGTGTGGAGATGAAGAGCACCAGTAAATCTGACCAATGATGACAGATTATCTTTGAACAAAAGCCAAAGTTAACAAATTAACGCCTAATAAAAATGTATTCAGATGATGTTGAGAGAACTCATGCAATGGGATGCCTGGGAGTGTGGTTTGATATGAGTCTTGCTTTTAACAAGCATGCAGACCAGGTGGTAGTGAAAGCCAAAAAATTCCTATCTGCATTGATAGTCAATCACTGCAATGAGCAGCACAAATTGAGCAGTGTCGTCTTGTTCTTTCATACCAGGGACTGTCATGTGATGCACTGACAATCCTGACTCAGCAATATGCAAATGGGAAGACTGGAAAGGATGAAACAAGAGGTAATTCACATTATCCTTGGGTGCTCAAAATATACTGAGAGTAGGGCTGTGCGTTACCGCCTCGATTTTCCCAACATAGAAGACAGTATAAATCTTTGCAGAACACATGCTTACCTTCAAATCAGTGCTGACCCACAATACTGTGAATTTATGAGTACAAAAGGTAACAGGTTAAAAAGAAAATCATGGATGGTGCAGGCTAAGGTTATTGTTCAGGAGGTGTTCATTCAAGGACTTAGAACTCAGGGAAGAATGGGAACGAGTGCCACCTGAGTACAGTACATTATTTCCCATTGGACTAGACCAGAAATGGCCAATAAGGTACCCGCGGTGGTTAAAAAATAAAATCAGGTTCCAATGAGCAAAATGTCCTGGATAAAATTGATTAAAAATTTGTTGCATTAACTTCTACCGTGGAGAAAGCTAACTCAAATAATCCCCAGTAGTTTGTTTAAAATAAAGTATAATTATTGGTGGAAACATCCGAGGTAAATCATAGAAGAATAATAGTACAAGTTAACCTATGTTTAACACTCAGAACACTCTAGTAGTTAGTTTAACGTCGCCGTCCCGTCATTCCCAACCCATCCTTTTTTCCGTTTGATCATCCTGCAATCGACTGAAGCAAAGGAAGAAGCCAACTAATGGTTCTAGAACCGACTTTCAGTTCGGCGAGTTCAAACAGGTTCCACCAAGAAATACTGTCAGTCACCCACCTTCTCCTCCCCACAATTATTTTACTTTCAGTTTCTCTCCAATCCTCTTTTCATCAGTCAAAAATTATATATCCGACATCCAATTCAATCATTCTGATTTTGTCGAGTTACAGTGAACAGTTGGGAGCCGCAATAGCTCAGTGGTTAGTGAACTGGACTACAGAGGACAAGGGGTAGGGTTCGATCCCAACCGACGGCTTCCAGGTTCACCCAGCCTTAAATGGGTACCAGATTTTTCTGGGAAAGTAAAGCGGCGCGGCGTAATACCGACCACATTACCCCAAAAATCATGTGCCAAAGGTCTGTAAAATTTATGGTCACTAACACCATATTCCCTATACGCCACTTGACGTGACGGGGGTACATGTACTTTTTTTTTTTTTTTTTTTTTTTAACAGTGAACAGTTCCATTTTTAACAGGAAACAGTGTTATTGTTGTAATCTGTGTTATCAATGTCTGTTGCTTCGGTCATTGTATAATATGAGCAATAAACATCAATTAAATGAAAAAAAAATCAGATTTTTTCATGAGAAATGGGAACAAGTTTTATTATTTATCTACAATAAGGATAGCAAGCCGCAGTGCCTTGTGTGTTTGCAAGTGTTGTCTGTAAATAAACATTATAATCTTAAACGGCATTACACACAGCAACACGCCGTTAATACAAGGACTACATTGATACAATATGTTCTACACTTGTGTGCGATATGAAGAAAAAGGTTAGTGCTCAGAAATCTGTTTTTACTACATTAACAACAAAACAAACAAGTTACTTAATGACATCGTTTGTTGTAAGCACAGAGATAACGAAATTTAAAAAATCATTATGTAATGGTGACTTCATAAAGAGCTGTTCTATTAACATGGCGCATACATTTGGGGAAGAAAAAACTACCAGTCATTTTGAGAGCGTTCCACTATCAAAACAGACAGTCACTAGAAGGGTTGAGGAAATAAGTTCTCATATATCTAGTAAATTAAAGAGTGTCGTTACAAATTCCGCTTACTTTTCTCTGGCTTTGGATGAATCTACTGACATATCAGTCACAGCACAACTTTTAATTTCCATAAGAACTGTTTCAAAAAACTTTATTGTCAATGAAGAGCTACTAACTTTAGATTCATTGCATAATACGACCAACGGTCAAGACATTTATGACTCAGTTATGAAAACTGTTAACGGTATCGGTGATATAAACAGACTTTCAGCGTTAGTGACATAAGGCGCTAAGTCAATGTGTGGTACTCAAACAGGTTTAGTTGGATTATTAAGGAAGGCTGGAATCCATTGCCCAGCATTACACTGCATTATACACCAGGAGGCGCTGTGTGGCAAGACTCTAGATGTGGAGGATGTTATGAAAACTGTAATAAAGTGTGTTAATTTAATAAAAGGCAGAAATCGGGCTTTAACCCACTGACAATTTATAAATTTTCTATCAGAAGTTGAGGCGGAATATGGCGATTTAGTGCTATACACACAAGTACGCTGGCTAAGCAGAGGGAATTGTTTGTGGTGGTTTTTTGCTTTGAGAAACAAGATAAAGCAGTTTTTAGAGAAACATGACACCAACAAAGAACTGATCAGAAAAATGTCTGATCCACATTTTAACAGCGTATTGGCCTTTTTAACTGATATCACCCAGCACATGAATGAACTCAACGTGAAGCTACAAGGACATTCCCAAACAGTCTCAGATTTGGTAGGACACCTAGATGGATTTATAAGTCAACTAAAGGTTTTTAGATTTACCCTGGCCAAAGAAAACTTCATTCATTTTCCTTCGTGCAAAGAATTGATTGAGGAGCGCAGTGACACTGATTTCAAATTTTCTGTATTAATGTTATACAAACTATTGGAGCAATTCAATGAACAATTTTCTGACCTCAGTGGTATACGACCAGAACTGGCATTGTTTAACAACCCTATGAAGTGTGACATTTTCCAACAACATAACACTTTTCAGTTGGAGTTATATAACCTCCTGACCCCTTTTTCCAATCAAGAATGGAGATAGGAGCTGACTTTTGGAAACTTGTGCAACGGGAAAAATATCCCGCATTGAGTGATTTGAGTTTGAAAATTACTTCTATGTTCGGAAGCACATATATATGTGAATGCGCTTTTTCAACAATGAGGGCGATTAAATCATCACAAAGAAACTGACTCACTGATGGCCGCCCCCAGGATTTATTATGAATATCATCATCATCTTTGCACATTGACTTTGATGAACTTGCTGCACATCAACGTGCACATTGTTCTCATTAAGGTTTGTTACATGTCTACTTTAAAATGACCTAACTAAAACATGTTTGTTAAACAATATAAATAGCAACTGGTATTCATTTTTATAAATCAACTAGACATTTTTAACTCTGTTGCAACAAAATGATTTATGTAAGCAAATAATGCCGATAAATAACAAAAATATTACCTTAAAAACAAATGCCAAATTTATTTGTATTGATGATGTTATGTGTGTGGCCCGCCACACATAAAATAATTAAAAAGTGGCCCGCCATTTGAAAGAAATTGGCCATCCCTGGACTAGACAACAAAACCCCTTGATCGCTGAGGCAGAAAAGCAGGCCTTGGTTTTTTACAGGCCTTCATTTTAGAGTGACACAGTCAATTACACAAATAGAACTATTATTCGGCATGTATAGATCTTGTGGGCTTTCATATTCCAAAACTGATTATTAGTCATGGTGAATTGTGTACATCTATCCAACACCATAATCTGCGATCTTATTCTCAGCAATTCTGGCATGTGATACAAATGTAAATGGTTCTGCCTCTTCAGGCAATGAATGTAAGAGGCATCATCATTTAATGCCGTTTCCGCATCAAAGGTTGGCTACCATGGAGCACCATTTCGCTGTCTCTTACTTTCATGGTACAGATTATCGTCATCTGACTTGTCCATCTTTTAATGTTACTCGTCCATATTAGTCATGGTCTGCCTCTACTATCTCATATTTCCCTTCCAAGATTACTTTTAGTAGGCCGCTGTGTCTTTTAACATGCCCCAAAAATATCTATTTGTCTTGTCTGCATTGTGTTTAGTAGTTCTCTTTTTAATTTTTAGTTGTAATACTTCATCATTTTTTCTTCTCTTTCCATCAAATTCTAAATATTATTCTGTAAATCCACATTTCAAAGGCTTAAATTTTCTGTTCTGTTTTCTTGACTAATGTCCATGTTTCTGAACCATACTGGAACATTGAGAAAATATAACATTTTGCTATTCTTAGTTTTAGCCCTGGTGTTATTTGTTATGATGTTAGTATATTTCATGACATTAAAATTACTTTTTGCCAATCCTATTCTTTTGTTTATTTCAGTTTTACATTTTCCATCACTGGTTATAATAGTATGTCCAAGATAGTTGTAGCTCTGAACTGTCTCCAGGTCTATTTCTCAATCTTTGATATCCACTTGCAGTTTTGAGTATTATCTTTGTTTATGATCATAGTTCTACGTCTTTTTGATATACATATCTAATCCATATTTTTTGCTAGACGTGTTTATTTCATTAAGTAATTGTTGTAGATCTTTAAGATTTTCTGCTAGTAATACTATTTCATCAAAATATCCTAGGTTATGGATTATTTTTCCATTAATATTTAGACCTGGCATATCTGTTATGTTTTTAAAGATTTTCTCAGTGTATAGATTGAAAAAGCTTGATGATAGAATGCATCTTTTCTTACACCTCTTTCTATATCAGTAGGTATATAGAGTTCTCTTTGTTATATTTATTATTGCTGTTTGCTCCCAGTATTAGTCATGTGTCTGTGTCATCTAGATGTATATCTTTTAGGCAGTCTATAAGTTGTTTATGGTGTATTCTATCAAAAGCTTTGGTGTAGTCTATGAAGCAGACATATATTGGTTTGTTTACTTCTGTGTACTTTTCAATTAATATCATTATGCAGCATATGGCTTGTTTTCCTAAAACCAAATTGTTGTTCTAATTCCTTAATGATTTTATTTTGAATCATTCCTTGTATAACTTTTAGGAACATTTTTGTTACATGGCAATTAGGCTTGTTCTAAAATCACTGCATTCAACTGCACCATTCTTTTCAAATGACCATTATACGGTACTTTATTATATAGCTACTATAAGATACTATGACAGATGTGTCTCCATGAACCCAAAAACTAATAATTTTAGCTGCTTTTGGCCACTTTCAGTCTCTTTTATATCGACAACCACAAAACTAATTAGAATGCTTTATACTTATATGGATGTTTGACAATTAGTAAGTCCTTCCAAGATTTAAGTAGATATGTTACTATTTATACATCAAAATTTTCACTGCCAGGGACATTATGGAATATGATACTTAAAAATGGATGAAGCTGTACTCCAGTTAAGGCCACTGTTATGCATTATAATGAATATAAAGTCGATTTTGTTTCACCTATGTTGGCAATTACACATTGAAATTATTCATTTCTAGTAAACCAATATGATGGATTTTTTAAATCTATAAAGAATAAAAAACAGATTCCGGAACAGCGTCAAGAAAGCCAAAACCTATCCAGGAGCAGATATAAATTCAGATCACAATCCTGTAATTATTAAAATGAAAATCAAATTAAAGAGAAAGAAACAAAATACTAATTCAGCAATACCAATAGATACAACAGCTTTAAATCAGAAAGATGTAAATGATTCTTATACTGTACAAGTAAAGAACACATATCAGAAGCTGCTAGAAGAAGGGATTGAGCAGTACAGAAGAAAAAATCCTGAAGAAAAAGTCGCAACCTAATGGCAATGCTTAAAAACAGCATACAAGAATCCTGCTTCACCTTACCCAAAAAGGAAAGTAACAAAAAACAAAAATGCATGACTGACAACATTTTAGAAAAAATGAAAGAGAGAAGACACTGCCAGATACAAGGAAATTGATAATGAAATACGAAAAATGTGCAAAAAGGCAAAAGAAGACTGGCTCAACCAAAGATGTCTAGAAGTCGAAACTATGGAAAGAAAACAAAATTTAAGAGGAATGCATACAGAAATAAAAAGAATGACTAATAAAGACAAAAAAGCTGCAGGAAGTGGATGTATTGCAAACAAAGAGGGAAGAATGCTAACAGACAACAAAGATATAATCGATAGATAGCAGGAATACATAACAGAAATATTTCATGACAAAAGGGACAAAAAACCATTTATAAAATGTACATCATCATCATCAAGTACCATGCCTACTGGCGTAGGTGATCATGTCTCTCCACAATTTTCGGTCTCGGCAGCTATTTATCATTTCTGTTGTTGACCCTCTGCCAAGCCATTCTTTTAAGCTGTCTGTTATTTTTTCTCTTTGCTTCCCTTTATCTCTTCGTCCCTCAATGTTTCCAGTTGTTACAATATATTCCAGTTCTCTTCTCATTACATGGCCAAAAAATGATGATTGTCTCTTCCTAATATTGGAAATTAGGTCTCTTTTTGCTTTGACCTCTTTCAGAACTTTTTCATTACTCTTCTTAGCTGTCCATGGTACTCTCAACATTCTTCTGTAAAACCACATTTCTACAGACTCCTGTGATTTTCTCGTCTGTTGTCCTATTGTCCATGATTCACATCTATATGTTAAGACTGGCTCTACATAACATTTAAGAACTCTTTTTCTTGTTTCCATTGTCAAAAATGGATTGCATAGTATCTTCTCATTTTCTGGAAAGCTGCTTTTGCCTGAGCCATTCTGCATCTCACCTCCTTTGTACATCTTCCGTCTGAGGTTAACAAAGTTCCCAAATATTTAAATTCATTTACCTGTTTTAATATTGTTCCACTTGTCTTTATTTGACACCGAGGTGATGTCTTTTTCTTTGTTATCAATACCTCTATCTTTTTGCTATTAAGGCTGAGTCCTTTCTTTTTGCTTTATTTCACTATAATGTCCAACATTTCTTGTAACTCTTAGCGATTAAGACTGTATCAACAGCATACCTTAGATTATTTATATTATGAGCTCCAATTTTTATTCCAGGCATGTCCCTCATGGATCTTAAAATAATCTCACTATAAATATTAAACAAATCTGGTGACAGCACACAGCCCTGTCTAATTTGTTGAACCATTCCCAATTGGTTTCCAGTTCTTAAGGCCGCTGTTTGTTGCCAGTACATGTTCTTTATTATTCTTAGATCTTTGCTGTCTACGTTTATACTTTCTAAAAATTGTATTATTTCTTGGTGCTTTACTTTATCAAATGCCTTGGTGTAATCTATGAAACATAGGTATAGATCTGTTTTCACCTCTATGGCAATTTCTACTAAAGATCTTATGATATAAAGGGCATTGCTTGTTCCTCTATCTCTAACAAAATCAAACTGTTCATCGCTAATTTCTACACTGATTTTGTTTTGCACTCTTCGCATGATGATTCTTAGTAGTATCTTAGTCATATGACTCATAAGGTTTATTGTGCGATGATTATCGCATTCAATCGCATCCGATTTCTTTAGTAGGGCTATGAATATTGATTTTAGCAGGTCGTCTGGTATATATCCGCTGTTGTAGATATCGTTCAATATTTTTGTTATTATTTCTATTCCAAAATCACCCAGATAAAATGTACATCCAGCTATAAAATCCTAAAATCTGAAGTAGAAAAAGCTATAAAAACAATGAAAAAGGGAAAAGCAGCAGGACCTGACAATATACAGATACAGATGATACAGGCATTAGAAGATTTGGGCATTGAAGTGATCACAGACATATGCAATGACATATACCATACAGGATACATACCAAATGAACTAAAAACATCAACTTTCATTGCATTGCCCAAAAAGAATGGTGCAGTTGAATGCAGTGATTTTAGAACAATAAGCCTAATGATCCAGGTAACCAAAATTTTACTAAAAGTTATACAAGGAAGGATTCAGAATAAAATTAATACTGAATGAGATGAGCAGCAATTTGGATTTAGGAAAAACAGTGGGACAAAAGAAGTCATATTCAGCATGAGAACATTGATTGAAAAGTACACAGAAGTAAACAAACCAATATATGCCTGCTTCATAGACTACACTAAAGCATTTGATAGAATACATCATAATCAACTTATAGACTGCCTAAAAGATATAAATCTGGATGACACAGACATACGACTGATATGTAATTTGTACTGGGAGCAAACAGCAATAATTATAATAAAATATAACAAGGAGAACTCTACACCCATTGGAGTAAAAAAGAAGTAAGACAAGGATGCATCCTATCACCAAGCTTGTTCAATTTATACACTGAGCAAATCTTTAAAAACATCTCAGAGATGCCAGGCCTAAATATTAATGGAAAGATAATCAATAACCTAAGATATGCTGAGCTACTATCAGAAAATTCTAAAGATCTACAACAATTACTTAATGTAATAAACATGACAAGCAAAAAATATGGACTAGATATGAATATCAAAAAGACTAAAACTATGATCATAAACAAAGAAAATACTCAAGACCTACAATTAAATATCAAAGTAGAAGGAATACATCTAGAGACAGTTCAGAGCTACAACTACCTGGGACATACTATAACCAATAATGGAAAATGTAAAATTGAAATAAATAAAAGAATAGGTATGGCAAAAAGTAATTTCAATGCCATGAAAAATATACTAACAATAACATCAAAACAAATAACACCAGGGCTAAAACTAAGAATAGCAAATGTTACATCTCAATATTCCTGTATGGTGCAGAAACATGGACAATAGTAAAACAAAACAGTACAGAAAATTGAAGCCTTTGAAATGTGGATTTATAGAATAATAGGTAGAATTGGATGGAAAGAAAAGAAAACAAACGAGGAAGTTTTAAAACAACTAAAAATGAAAAGATAATTTAGATAACTACTAAACACAATTAGATCAAGACAAATGAAATTTTGGGGCATGTTAAAAGACACAACAGCCTAATAAAAGTAATATTGGAAGGGAAAATACAAGGTAAAAGAGGTAGAGGCAGACCAAGACCATTAAACATGGACAAGTAACATCAAAAGATGGACAAGTCAGCCTATGACAATCTCATCTGCACCATAAAAGCAAGAGACAGAGTGGAATGACGCTCCATGGTAGCCAACCTGTGATGTGGAGACTGCACTCAATGATGATGATGATGATAAAGAATTGTTCATTCTTTCATAAATGAATATGCAAAATTGTGATCTGTATAAGGCATAAATTTAACTATTTAAATTAGCAAACAAATATATACATGTACAAAATCGCATTATCATAAATTGCTGTTTTACAGTGTCTTGAATGGCTTTGAAAATATACAATACGTGTCAATGAGTCATTGAATTGATCTATCTATCTTACTATCTATCTATGATATGATTATTTTGAAGTACGTAAAATTTTGAAAGCTATCTACTATCTTAACTGTTACAAGTGGCAGGGCTGAGATTTTGAAATAATAATGATGAAGTACCATTTTTTGTAAAAGTAACATTAATGATTACTACATTACTATTTGGGAGCTGCGATAGCTCAGTGGTTAGTGAACTGCTACCATGGACAAGGGGTAGGGTTCGATCCCAACCGACGGCTTCCAGGTTCACCCAGCCTTAAATGGGTACCGGATTTTTTTCTGGGAAAGTAAAGCAGCACGGGCGTAAATACTGACCACATTACCCTAAAAATCATGTGCTAAAGGTCTGTAAAATATAGGGTCACTAACACCATATTTCCCTATACGCCCCTTGGCGTGACGGGGGTACTTTACTTACTTTTACATTATTATTTAATTTGCAGAATATTTTTAAAAAACTCATGAAAACCTCATTGACATTTTTGTAAGCAAAAAACCAATCAGGTGCTAAGCTAATGACATATGACAACTCTACCATCTATATAATAAACAATAGAAATTCACTTGACTTGCTTAAAAGTTAATAATTCATTAATTGACTAGTGACAGGACAGACTCAACTGTACTCATTTTGACTCATGTACTATGTACTGTAAACAGTCACAGACCAGACATGAATGAATTGAATGAGGTTTAATAATAATAGCAATTGTGGATTTTTAAATTCAAGTCCTGTCACTGGCTACTGGCTAACTAAAGTACTAGCTAGCTATGATTATGATACTATGATAATTTGTACTAAACTAAAGTTTTATTATTATTATTTAAGTATTAAGTACATAGAAATCTAAGAAAATAAAATTGAGGAAATCAAGAAGAATTCTGATTTATTATAAATATATTATATAAATAATATATTTTAATAAGTATATAATTATGATAGATATTCTATTCAAATTGATTTGATTGAAAAAAGAATGATTGTGGATAAATAATCAACTTTATAATAAAGTGTTATAACATTAACAAACATTCATTAAATTTTAAAATTAAATATGACAATTTCAGCAGAAATTTCTCAAATTTCTGAGGTAATCGGTAATTTACTCAAGACACGACTATTCAAAAACATTTACAATAAAAGAAAGCAAAAGTAAAATATTAAACAACTTAAATAAACTTTACGTCATAAATCGTGACAGTTCTACTCAGAAGGGAGACGGTCACGGAGAAGCCAATAATTGGGACACGCAACAACAATGACAATAACAAATTTCTTTCTCTTCTGTTCTCAGCTGGTCAGATTTTCACTTACACTTTTCATAAATAAATAATTCTCAACTTTGTCGCTTAAGTTTAAAAAAAAAACGCTACTAACAATTTTAATTGAAACACTACAAATAAAACATATATACACTTCATGAAAGACTCGGGACGTTTTGCCTGTATTTCTACAAGACGATTCAATAACACAGTATTATTTTAAATAGTGGTGCTACGGGAATCTACAACATAACAACATCACCTCATGCGGGCACGCAGCAGAAATGAAATAGCAACAGACGGATCAGCCCATGCGGAAGTCACACTTTTTCATAAACTGGGGACTGCTTTCCGTGCATGCCAGTTTTATCCATTATTAATGGAATAAATATTTTTGACCAAAAATTATACGGTTAGTTTCACAAGACACTGGACATTACAATAAACGAAACCAATGCTACAAAATTGTATTATTTTCTTTGGTGGTGGCAAAAATAATAAATGATAATTCTAACAAACAAAAATTAAAGTTAAACGCACGCTCCATCCAGCGTCGTATACCGTTTAAATTTATTAACAGATTGACAAATACAATAGATGTATTTCATTATTGTAATTATTAATTTTAAATACATTTTTTTGTTTACTAAAGAGACAATATAAAGTCTCGGATGTCAAAAAAAGTGTTGCATCTCAAAATGAATATAGGTATCTATTTCATTTATAAAATCGTGTATAGTTTCGTTTCATTATAAAAATTCGAAATAAAATAACTTTTAAATTGCCTCTTGCTCAACTTTTTCATATTTCTCTCTCTCTCTCTCTCTCTCTCTCTCTCTCTCTCTCTCTCTCTCTGCCTGCGATCAAGACTCAATCAGAGTAGGCTTTTTATAGCTGATAGTACTGACAGCTGTGTGTTACCGGGGCCTCATTATGAGGAAAGTAAAGAACAGCGACACTGTGACTTCCCAGGCATGTCGTAAGAGGCGACTAAGGAGATTGATCGATGGCTTGACAAGGTGTAATTGTAAAAAGTATTGTTATGGAAACAGCCATAGATTTTAGATGAAGTGATTTCTGCAATATGTGCAATTTTTGCACGCAAGGTTTCTGTTTTTGAGATTGTGGTTCTGCCCTATGTGCCGTCTTCGGCTCGAAAGGACAATAGATAGATAGATAGATAGATAGATAGATAGATAGATAGATAGATAGATAGATAGATAGATAGATAGATAGATAGATAGATAGATAGATAGATAGATAGATAGATAGATAGATAGATAGATAGATAGATAGATAGATAGATAGATAGATAGATAGATAGATAGATAGATAGATAGATAGATAGATAGATAGATAGATAGATAGATAGATAGATAGATTGATAGATAGATTGATAGATAGATTGATAGATAGATAGATAGATAGATAGATAGATAGATAGATAGATAGATAGATAGATAGATAGATAGATAGATAGATAGATAGATAGATAGATAGATAGATAGATAGATAGATAGATAGATAGATAGATAGATAGATAGATAGATAGATAGATAGATAGATAGATAGATAGATAGATAGATAGATAGATAGATAGATAGATAGATAGTACTGCCAGAGCATCAGTCAGAATCATCAATTTATTGTGCATGTTATTTTTGAGTTGAGTAGCCAGTGTTGCAGCATCTCTGAGGGCCTCAGTTTCTGCTTTAAAGTTGTTTGAGAATTTCCCAGTAGCTATTGACTTGGTGATCTCGTCCTCGTTATTCAGCGTCAAGAACACACCACACCCTCCAATTCTGGTGGCATTTGTAGCAGAGCCATCTGAGTATATGTGGGACCAAGAGTCCTGTGGGTAGGTATCGTGTATGTGTTTTTCTGCTACGTGTTTTCTTTCTGTGTCTGATTGGGTGCCTTTTTTCATGATTCCTGTTATATTTTCCTTAAGTTCTGGTATTTTATGTTTTCCATGAGGAGACATATCAGATGGGCCCAAGGGTTTCGATATTGTTTTGGAAAGTACTGGGTCTCCAGTAGTTAGTTCATTGGCGATTGCAGCGAAGTTGCTCCTCTTTAGTCGTACAATTCCTAAACCAGTAATTCTTTGATGCATGGGTTGGCTAAGGATCCTTCTACATTTCTCCGCTTGTTGCAATACTTTAGTGACCCGTCTGTCATCTAAGGGTTGTAAACCTGTTACTGTTTCTTGAGTTTTGATAGGTGTAGATTTCATAGCACCAGTGATGATACGGGCAGCTTGGTTCTGTGTTCTGTTAATTTTGCTAAGGTGTGATTTGGAAGCCATAGTCCAGGCTGTGACTCCATACTCTAGAACTGGTCTGACCCTTCCTACGTATAGTCTTTTCAAGATATTGCTATCTGCTCCCCAGTCCGTTCCTGCCAATTTCTTCATAATATTAATTGGGTTTTTGGCTTTATTTCTTACCCTGTTTATCTGATTTTTCCAAGTCGTTCTGCGATTCATGGTGACGCCAATATATGTTGGTTTTCGGTCAACAGGGAGTGTATGGTCTTTTATCTTCAAGTTTGCAGAGAGTATGTTTCTTGATAGGCTGAAAATTGTATATGTAGTTTTCTTTTTCGTTGATTGGTAAGAATCAGGTGTTCGTCCATTTTTCAAGTTCGCCTAAGGCATCTTGCATCCTGGAACCAGCCACTGACATACTTTCCTCGCGAGCCCATAACGCCAGATCATCTCTGCGTATATTGCTGAGTGTATTTCGGGGTGGAATGTCCATTACGATGTTATTTATGAAAATTAAAAAGAGTGTTGGGGACAAGACTACGCCTTGTGGGACACCTTGTTCGATTGTGACCTTCTTACTTAGTTGACCTTGAACTTGTACTCTGGCCGTTCTATCCTGAAGGTATTGAGAGACCCAACTGAATAAACGACCCTGGATGCCAAGTCTAAAAAGCTTGTTCTTTAAACCCTCTCGCCATACCCTATCAAAAGCCTTCTCCATGTCGATCCACACTGCCAGTGTGTGTTTCTTTTCTTGTAGAGCATCCTCTATTTCCTGTGCGATGTAGGTGACCAGGTCTTCAGTTGATCTGTGCTGACGGAAGCCACTCTGTTGTGGTACGATTTGTTGTTTTGTCTCCAAATGCCACATAAGTCTTCTGTTAACCAGCCTTTCCATGAGTTTGCTCAGGCAGCTCAGTAGACTAATCGGTCTTTAGCTACTTGGGTCTAGTGGGTCTTTTCCACGCTTGAGGATCGGCACCATAATAGCTTCTTTCCAGATTGCCGGCACATGACCTCTCTTCCAGTTAGCATCTATTATCCTTAGAAGTTGACCCTTGGCTTTCTGTCCCAGATTTATGAGCATTTCGTTGGAGATTCCATCTTTACCAGGTGAACTTTTGAGCTTCAATCCTTTGAGGGGCAAAATCTAATTCAGTAGGAGTAAAGATGGTCATCTGATGTTCTTCTGGTGCTAAGGGCATGTGTTTTGCATCTTGATTTTCCCGTCTCTGTTTGTCTATTGGAATGTTTATACTACTAATGTTTTTGTAAGTCTCTATCAGTAGATTTGCTGCCCTTTTGCCTGTGATGATGTTTTGGTTGTGTGCTAATGATATTGAAGGTCGGCAGTTGGTTTCGTCGCTCAGAGCATTCGCAAGTTTCCATAATTTATGACCATTTTTGTCTAGATTAAGGCTCTCTGTTTTGTCTATCCAGCTCTGTCTTGCTGATATCATGACGTCACGTCTGTTTTTGGCAGAGGCTGCTTTGTAGGCAATGTTGCTCTCTGTGCTGTGTGATGTTTCACCTAGTTCTCTGGCAGAGTCCAGTTCCTCTTCTAGTCTTTGTATTTCCTTGCTCCAGTATGGCTTGAAGTTTCTTCTTGCTCCTCCAGGAATGGATTCTTTAGCAGCTCTCATGATTCCATTTGTTAACCGCTCTATCATATTATTGACCTTCTTTTCGTGGGTGTTGATAGGCGCGGTATATGCATCAGTGAGCCTGGCAAACTTTGCCCAATCTGCTCTCTTGTAGTTCCAGCGGGAAAGAGGTTTTTGCAACTCCTGTTTGTGCGCAAGATCCACTGAAAGTTTGACAGGTCTGTGGTCACTATCTCCGAGTTGGTTCAGCAATATTTATGTTAATATTGATGGATATGTCTCCAGTTGCAAATGCTAGATCTGTAGTGGAATTACTGAAGGGAGGTCAAAAGTAATGCACACCAATTTTTTTCTCGGCTAATAATAAAGATAGGAATATGAAATTTTGCACACTTGGAATATGACATGTTCCAATTATGTGCACCAAATTGCACAGCATTCTGATAAATATTACGCAATCTATGAACCGTTAAAATGGAGCTTGTCAACAATGTCCGTTACAAACAGCGAATTGTCATAGAATTTCTGGTTGCGGAAAAGAAACTGTGACAAACATTCATAAACGACTGTGTGCAGTGTACAAATGTTCTGCAGTCGATAGGAGCACAGTTAGTCGCTGGGTTCAGAGAATTAAAGCTGCAGAAAGTGTACGAGTGGAGCTGCATGATTTACCGCGTTCTGGACGTGTTGCCTCGGCTACCAGCACAGACATGTTAAACCGGGCTGATGCCATTATTTGTAAGGATAGGCGTATCACTAGTCAGCAATTGGCATTGCAGCTTACAGTCAGCAAGGGAAGTGCAATCACAATTTTTAAAACTCTCGGATATTCAAAGATTTGCGCTCGATGGGTTCCTCGGTGCCTAACAAATGATCACAGAGTTCAAAGGAAAACATTCTGTTCTGAATTGTTAGAGCGTTTCGGTGTTGAAGGAGAAATGTTTTTGTCAAAAATTGTTACCGGTGACGAAACGTGGGCACATTATAATGAGCCTGAAACAAAAATGCAGTCAATGGAATGGCATCATCCGCAGTCACCAAAAAGAAAAAAATTCAAAACATCTCCATCAGCCGGAAAGGTGATGATCACTGTCTTCTGGGACATTGATGGTGTGATTCTTGTTGATGTAATGACAAGAGGTGAGACAATCAACTCGACAGCTTACATCAATACACTGACAAAACTCAAAAGTCGGTTCCACAGAGTTCGGCCTAATAAGCCATCTGCAGATTTGTTGCTTCAACATGACAATGCACGCCCTCACACAAGTCTGGTAACACGGGAAGCAATCCACAAATTTGGTTGGACTGTACTGCCCCATCCTCCTTACAGCCCTGATCTGGCTCCCTCAGATTTCCATCTGTTTGGACCACTCAAAAAATTTCTGCGTGGGACACACTTTGACAATGATGAGGATGTGATCCGTGCATTTAAAAAATGGCTACCCGAGCAGGACAAAACTTGGTACAAACGAGGCATTCATGACCTAGTTTCGCGTTGGCGTAAGGCAATACGCTTGGACTGAGATTATGTTGAAAAATAGGTAGTGTAAAGGGGATGTTCAGCTACAATCTGTGAAAATTTCACACATTTTGCCCGAATAGTTTCCGAGAAAAAAATTGGTGTGCATTACTTTTTGACCTCCCTACGTAGTTTTCCATCTTCTTGAGTAGAAGGTTGGGAGGCCCTTTCTAGAGTTTATGAGGAATAGGTTGTTGTCTATTTCCCATTCTTCCACTTCTTCACCTCGAGCATTGAACTCCTTATATCCCCATCTTTCAGAGTGGCTGTTAAAGTCATATTTTAATATTTAAAAAGTCTTCCTAATTTCTTTCTCGCGCTCTCTCTCTCTCTCTCTCTCTCTCTCTCTCTCTCTCTCTCTCTCTGAGATCAAGACTCAATCAGAGTAGGATTCCAGACTATCTCATGAAGTCAGCTGTCTGTTTAAGTGATTCGATTGCCCCATATAGTTTCTCTTCCAGGGAGGTGGGTGTGGACCACATTGCTCTTCTCAGGTCTGTGTACTGGGGCAATCCGAATTAATTTCCTCGCTTGCCTTTCAGTGTCCAGTGGGGATAGAATTTGCAGTCATTTATTTTTCTTTTGACTTCTGCTGCTATTATTGTGTCCTAGTGTTTCTAATATTCCATCACTCCATCCTTATTCGTGGTCGGCCTTTGAGTCTAGTTTCTCGCAACATTTATTGAAGGGTCCTTGTGTTGTTTTGATCTTTCTGTATTACCACGTGTCAAACCATTTTATCTATTGTTTCTTTAATTATTCCTAGCTTTTTTTCTCAGTTCTTCATTTCTGATCTTATCTCAGGCTGTCAATCCTCTAACACATTTCATCTTGGTATTGTTTGTTTTTCTTATTGTTCTTGCATCTAGGGTCCAGGTTTGGCATTGATAGCACAACTTTGGGATGAAGATTATATTGTAGTGTCTGTTTTGCCTCTAGAGTTATGTCCTTGTAGGACAATAGTGGTGTGTATTGTCACTAGGCGTCCTAGATATTTAAATTCCTAATCTTGTTTTGAGTTGTCTATCGTTATGTTAATGTTCTGTTTATCTTTTGCGATATTCGTGAATTCTGGTTTGTTGATGTTAATTTTAATGTTGTATTGAATGCCGGTAATTTTAAGTCTATTAAAGTGTTCTTTTAGGTTTTCTATTTTTAAGTGCCCGATCTCTGTAAATAGAAGCTTTTTTAATAACCTCTGTCGTCGATGGCATGGCTAGCTTAAGTATGTAGTTTGTGAAGGTAATATGCAATAGGGGAGAGTGTACGCATCATTTTCTTACCCCTGATCTGACATCGAAGTGGTCTGTGTCGCCTACTGCTGTTGATATAGAGACTTTTATTTAGTATGGTTAGAAATTGGGTTACTCCACATGTTGCTAGTATCCCCTATAGTTGTTATGTTTACTCTATCGAATGTTTTTTCTTGGTCATTAGAAATCTATGTACACATTTTGATTTAAAACATCAATATAATTTATTATTTTTCATAATTAATACAATAAACATTCATTATCTTGTACTTAGTATTGAGAAAATATTTACATAAAGCAGCATTATAAAATGATGCATTTAAATTTGCGATCTAAAATGATTTATTAATTTCCTAATCCTGCATTCAGAATCCTACGCGTGTTTGCAATGCGGGATAGGTAGTTGAATGATTCTCTAGATTCTCTACGTTAGAGGTGTTTATTTTATTTGTAGTTTGTGCTCATTCTTCTGATGACAAGAAACACAAGAATAAAAACCAGGGCACAAAAAATGGAGAACACAGATAAAATGATATTGAGGATTTCTCCGAATGCTGTCAATTTACTCGTGTCCCTTGTGTAATTTTCATTTATTGTAAACTTCACCCAGTTTATAAACGCCAGGAAATATCGTAATACGTTTTACATTCGCGTCCATAAGTCAGAAATGGCTCTATATAGCACCGATAAACTTTTTTTTCTCACTTTTGTAAACATAGGCTTGTTGCATAAGATGTGCTTTTTTTTTTTTTTTTTTTTTTTTTTTTTTTTTTTTTTCTGAAAATTTATATTGGCTCGAACTTCAATAGTAACGCAATTTCACCTTGTAGAATCTTTCATAGCTGATTTTGGACAATATTGGAACGACTGGTCGGGCAGTAGGTGAGCAAGACAGTTTTTTAGTGTGAGGATATCACATCTTTCTTTTTCTTGTGTATTTTTTCTTTTAATTTTGATCTTATTCCATTTTCAAATGTTATTATGCTGTTTTTTTTAATATTTTTTATCCGGATACTACAATCTTCCACCTCCAATGCCAGGCAAAGAAACGCTGAAAAGATTCTCTCAAAGATGATTCTTAGCTGACACAGTGTTGCATAAGACGTTTTTCTTTTTTTCTGAAATGCTATTCTGCTTTCTATTTCTGTATTGCATCTTCCATCTGATGTTATTATTGGGCCCAAGTATTTGACGCGTTGTACTTGTTTCAGATTTGTCCTGTTTATTTTTATACTTCGGCATCGTGTAACATATAGAAACATATAGGACATATAGAAAGAACTGAAAAAAAAAAACGTTAGAGGGAAGTGACAATTAAAAAACCAAATAAAGAGAAAAATTGTCAGACAGCCTAAGAAAATGACATAATAGGATATCCGTAGCAGAGCAGAAAAAAAAAAAAACAACACATAATTGCAGAGTCATAAATTGATGGAGCGACACTTACAACAGTAGGCATTGTCCTTGTTGATAATGTTGTTTATCCGACAATCTTCTTTGGATGCGGAAGCTGAAAATCCACCCTGACTTTAGTACAAGAAACGAAGCGCCTTTGAAAACAAATGGCTCTGAAGAATCTCAAATATAAGATGAAAAAAATTTCATTTCAAACGAACTGATAAGAGAAGAATCTAAACAACAATACGCGTCGAGCTTTATCAGAAGAAAGCGTTAGAAATACATAAATCATGTTTTCAGAATGAATGTAGAAATAATTCCCCATCAGGCATTCACGTGAAAGGAGTAAAGGCATCAAGATGTACCAAGATTCATATATATGTGAAGCTGCTGTAAAGCTGATGATGATGACAACTTTTTTTTTTAATGTGTGAGAGATTTTGTGAGCATCTTCGTGATGTTGAGCAAAGGCTGGCATCCTGGTGTCTGCCAATTTCAACTCCCCTGGCAATAGTGGTACACGTGACACGCAAGTTACTGGCATTATCTCGTGTCACTGCAGCAATCGCAGCCGGTTCGCGCTTGAGAATCGCCTCATTGCCCAATTGAGTTCGCTATCCCCCCATGGCATGAACATATCGCTCTCATACACATAGGACACCTACCATACATTTCTTACCCTCATGCGCAACCGAACCTATACATGTATGTAAAATTTTTCTGCATATGTTTTGGCACATTTAGATCCCTTCGGGTTTTCTTTTGTGTGCTTTGTGGTAATATATACAGATTATACAGATTTATGCTTGTAAACATGTATGGCTATGTACACATGCTTTTTACACATCTGTTTGTTGTGCACATACGCAGTTTATATGTATCTTGTACCCACCTCCCCATATTTTTAGAACCCTTCCGTCTTCTCACCTGACTGCCTGGTCAGTGAGATATAGTTGGTCATCCCGCCTACTTATTTTAGTTGATTCAGAGCTGACTCACGCCCTGGACCACAGGGAAGTGACCTTCTTATTTCCTTTCTTGAGTATCTAGTATATTATCGCCATGTAGTTAGATGTATGTACATATCCTTATATATATATATATATATATATATATGTTTGTGTTGTTGTTTTTGTTGGTTTGTTGTTCCAGCTGAAAGTCTATTTGTCAGAAACGTCGACTTTTGTTTTGTTAGTTACCACGTAAAGTTGTTACCAAATCACGCTTTTTTCATTTTTTTCCCTGTCATTCATGTGGAAAGCAACTGGTAAAAGAAAAGAATGAAGACGAGGAGAAACACTACCCAGAACAACTATTGGGTAAAGTTCTGCCATGGGACTAAGAAATAACCATGACTTACAAGAACTATATAGTAGCATTTCGTCATTTGTAGCGATCTATCTATCTATCTATCTTTCGTTCGCAGTATTGACTATATCTGCAATGTCGTTTCCTGTATAAATATTCTGTCTTTTGTAATTCTTGCAGTGGCCCATATAGTTCTGTAGCGATCTATGACATACGCCCTATGTGTCGTCTTTGGGTTGAAAGAAAAATGAATGAGTGCATTTTTACTGGATTCCATATTTCTAAAATAAACTGGGCGCTTGGGCTCGAAAACTGCAGACATTTAGCAAGTAAAGGAGATGGGGAGAAAAACCCAGATTACAATAAATGTTCAACAGAAACAAAAGTGAAACAAGTAGAATTGTGTTATCTGTAGACAGAAACGCTACTTTTTTTAATTTTTGCAATGACCAGTAGATCTCACAAGTCCTAATACATTATTTATTACGCTTTAAGCACCTGACGAAGCGTGTAAACACTAATTATAGTTCCAGTAGCGACTTATTTATGCACACATATGTCACGTGCTGATACGCTGTCATGCCAATCTACTCTATGGGTATTATAATCTCAAGACCGCATCTTCATTGATATCCACGCAATGGACACCCAATAAACAATTGTGGAGGACTTTCAGGACGTGGCTAATTTGTACATGTTTACCGTATGTACCTCAAAAGGCTACAAGGTCAGCCAATCAGTGCTTTCGGTTGTCACCACATCAAACTGCAAGGGGGCGAAGGCGCGCCTCCCAGCACCAGAGCTGGAAGTTGTCAGCGACCTACAGCTGATGTCTTGCGACAGGATCGGTGAACCAGAACCATCCAGACCCTGCTCCACCTCTCCGTGGTGCCTCCAGTAACAGTCTAGTCTGTCTAGTCTGGCCAAGCGAGCAGGGAAAAAGAAAAGGGAAGACAACCCGGTACTCAAAAATGTGTTGGGCCGAAAGGCGCAAATATAACAGTTATACTGCAAACCACAACACAACGCAGACACGCCCACTTAACGCCCTTTTAAGGACGGATGACGAAGAGGAATTCTACAGTCTACGAATACTCTAGAATACTTTAGTCATCGGGCGAACGCAAGCAAGCAAACTGCAAGTCACTAATGATTTCACTATTAATGTCAAATTCTATAAACGAATCATTGCGTTTAAACCTACTTCTGACTCGTTAATGTTATTTACTATTGCTTGGGATATTTATTTACATTCTTTGGCGCTAATTAATAGCGTTACGTGTGCTCGGCCTGAATTAGATTCGCCGACATGTTTATCATAAATGTATTTCTTATCTCACGTTGTGCAAGATAATCGTTAATGTTTCCAACACTGTGAAAGAGAAGAAAAATAACTAATCTAGGGGCGCTTCAGAATCCATAGTCAACAATGACAGACGGAGATTCTATCTATCTATTGACCTTTCGAGCCGTAACCGGCCCATAGGGCGTAGACCAAGATACACCTTCTCCTATATGAATTTTTGTTCTGTATCAGGTCTACGTTTCATTAACAACATCGTTTTTACGATAGCGGCTTGTTAAACCTCTGATCAACGGTTCTATACCAAGCCGGAGAAAAATAATTCCTCCATTTTGGAAACAACCGGACGGAGATTACAAATGATTATTTGAACAATGTGTACATACTTGTAGATTCACTGTATTTCTTTCATTCATATTTTGTGCATATTTTTATTGTTTATTTATTAACTTATATTTTAATTAATTCCTTAATTTTGGCAAAATAATGTGAAACATGGACAATCGCCAAATCGGTTGAAAATACATCAAAAGTTTTGAATGCATTTTTTTAGAGCAGAATGTTCAGAACATAATTGAAGAAAAGAGTTAACTTTTCAAGAACTTAGTATTTAATAAAATTGCTTGATAACGAATATTAAGGCAAGGGAAATACAACATTTTAATTCTGTTGATGTTGTAGCATTTCTTTGATGTTGTCAGTCCATCTCACTGTGGAAAGAGCCCGTGGTAGACCCAGAATAAGATAAGATGCTAACATCTAAGAAACGCTACAACATCAATTGACAATGGTTTTGGCTGCCAGAAGTAGCAATAGAGCTTTGCATCTCTTCGACATCCAAATGGATACAAGAAGATGTCTCTCTTTTTAGCATTCGCCCCTATGTGGGGGTGGATGCGTTGTGTCTCAAGTTTACGGTAAGACTGCGATATCTGCGCCTTTCGACCCGACACATCTGTCTTCGGATAACCATTTTTGTCCGGACAGCGGCTATTTTTAGCCTACTCTTTTCGATTTTTAACTGTGAAGAGTTCTTTAACGTGCGTGAATGCACACGGGACCTCTTGTTTTTCGCCGTTTTCTGAGAGAGTTAGACATCGAATCTCACTACCCAGAGAGAGCTAGACATCGAATCTCACAACCTAGAGAGAGCTAAACATCGAATCTCACTACCCAGAGACCAGGGGATGGTAAAGCCACGAATAAACATCAGAGTAGATCTTGGAAAATTTCCCCACCTTCTGTAATGGGGAGCTCAGTGGTTAGTGAACTGGACTACAAAGGACAAGGGGTAGGGTTAGATCCCAACCGACGGCTTCCGGGTTCACCCAGCCTTAAATGGGTACCTGATTTCTTATGGGAACGTAAACCGGCACGGGCGTAATATCGACCACATTACCCCAAAAATCATGTGCCGAAGGTCTGTAAAATTTATGGTCACTAACACCATATTCCCTATACGCCACTTGGCGTGACGGAGCTCTTTATTTTTACTCTGTGATGGGATCGAACACTGGACCTTCTTTTCCGGAGGCTGACGTCTTACATCAAGACCATCCACTCTCCTAAGAGGAAGTGAAAAAAAGAAAGAAACAACATAGTGGCCTGGAGAAGATAATTGTGTAGACATGGCTCGAGGCAAACGAGAAAGGGGAAGAACTAGAAGAAGGTGACTGCAAGATACCTCAGACGAACTGGGAACGACTATTGCAGACGCTGGGCATCTCGCGCAGAGCAGTGAACAACTGAACAGCTGTCATGGAAGCCATGGTCCAACATGGACAAAATGGATAATAATGACGACGATGATGATGAATAGGTATGTAGTGCCAGTTGTCTTACCCCCCACCCCCTTTTTTTCCCCCAATTTTTCTTATTCTGCTGCGCCCAATAAGATCTCATACAAATCAGATCTACAGTTCTGACATTACGATTAATTTCACCATATGTCAGATCCCATACAAATACACCTAGTTCTTTAGTGTAATTTCGTTTGTTTAGGACTCAATTTACTGCTACCACTACCACTACTATTATTGCTACTATTACTACTACTACTACTATTACTACTACTATTACTACTACTATTACTGCTACTACTACAACAACAACTACTACTACTACTACCACCACTACTACTAGGAAGCCGAGATAGCTCAGTGGTTAGTGAACTGGACTACAAAGGACAAGGGGTAGGGTTCGATCCCAACCGACGGCTTCCGGGTTCACCCAGCCTTAAAATGGGTACCGGATTTTTTTTCTGGGAAAGTGAAGCGGCACGGGCGTAATACCGACCACATTACCCCAAAAATCTGTCTTTACAGGTCTGTAAAATTTATGGTCACTAAAACCATATTCCCTATACGCCACTTGGCGTGACGGACGTACTTTACTTTTTTACTATTAGTACTACTACTACTATTACTACTACTACTATTACTGCTCCTGCTAATACTCCTACTATTATTACTACCACTATCATCACGTCCACCATCACTACTATTACTACTAAACGTACTATAATTATTGTTCTTGCTCAGCTAGATCTTTGGATCGCTCGACTGCGAGGAGAGAAACATGTTGCATGGGCAACAATTTGTGTCTTTCTTTTTCTATCCATGCTCGTGCCCTGGAGAGGACACTCCAGCTTCGCCATTTTGGTTTCGACACAATATGAGAAGCAGCAGTTACCGATTATAAGTCATTCTGCCCATTTGGCGTAGGGCATAACGACAGGGGCTACTTTCGACAGTGGGAGAAATCTCAACAGATTTCTTCATTGGATAGCTACTGCCCGCTTAAAGCTGGGCAGCAACCAGCCACTAAGGTGCTATGTCGTCACGGCCTGCTTTCTCCATTGGGTGTATAGGGATTAGGGAAACTCGAAAGACAGACAGTTACCATCCACGCCTGTCTCTCAAATGAAATCAACAATCAAGAAAAAACATACGATTGGGTTGCGGGAACGTCTGCACCATACAAGCTGGCCTATCTGACAATTTCACGACATAGACGACACCAGAAAGACAGCTCTAATCAATAACGAACTGAAAAGACTTCAATTGGATATAGCCGGACTTCAAGAGACCCGTTTGGCAGGTATGCTGAACGAGGCAGGCTACGTGACCTATTGGCAAGGAAAGAGCAGCGACGCTATAAGCGAACACAGTGGGGGATTTTCTGTGAAAAAAATCTCTAAAAGGTCTGGTTACATTTAGCCAGAATGCATCAAAGTGGATAATAACACTTTGCCTTAATGAAACAGCAGGACCAGCAACCATCATAAGTATAGACGCTCCGACCCTGTGCTCTTCATCTGAAACAAAAGACAGTTTCTATGAAAATTTGACAGTAGTCATGCAAAGTATACCAGGACAAGATCACACTGTTTTACTAGGGGATTTCAGTGCAATTGGTGCAGACCACAGTTCGTGGCCAAACTGTCTTGGTCGCTTTGGAGCTGGTGAAATACGACGGCAACACATCACACCCCTTCAATATACGCAGTGATGTTAAGCAGGCATGCGTTCTTGCTGTGACTCCGTTTTTAATCTTCTTTGCTGTTCTTTTGAAACATGAATTCTCAAATGAGAACGAAGAACTTCATACTAGATCTGATGGTCGGTTGTTCAATCTCGTAAGATTAAAGGGAAGGTCCAAAAACAGACATATCACTATTAGAGACCTGTTATTTGATGACGACGCTGCACTTGTCACGTAAGTCATGAAGAACTCCAGAGAAATAAATTGCTTTTCGCATGCCTGCAGAGACTCCGATCTAACGATAAGTTTGTATTAAAAAACTAATATACTCGGTCAGGACGTCGAAGCAACACCTGCAATCTTTTAAACAAAAACTACAAACTCGGTGTCGTGCAGCATTATAACTATTTGGATTCCATCACCAAAAAACTTCACAAACATGGACAAGTCAAAGAAAAGTATAAATGTAAATCCGCCATTCGGGAAAGATAAAGGCTCTCTGTCTAAGAGACGCAAGCCGGAGAAAGCCGTAAGGAGTCCGGATTGCCGACTCACCCTTTGTCTACCAGGAAATCCTCCAGAATTGGCACCTGGAATGTACGTACCCTAAAGGAACAAGGAAAAGCTGCACAGGTAGCAGCAGAGAAAAAGAAATTACAAAATATATATTATGGGAATGTGCGAAACAAGATGGTTAGGAAATGAAAGAATAAAACTAAATACAGGAGAGATGATTTTATCTTCAGGACACCAGGAACCTGGAGCACAACATAGTGAAGGGGTAGCTATAATGTTATCAAGGAATGCACAGAAGACACTGATAGAATGGGAAGCATTAGGGCCAAGACTAATGAGAGCAACGTTTAAAACAACAAAAAACAAAATAACATTACACATTATTCAATGCTATGCATCAACCAATGATAAGGATGATTTAGTTAAAGATGAATTCTATAAACTGTTACAATGTCAGATGGATGAAAGATGAGCCAAGGATATTATAATCTTGATGGGAGATTTAAATGCTAAAGTAGGTTCAGACAACAGAGGCTTCGAAGAGATTATGATAAAACATGGATTGAAAATATAAACGAGAATGGAGAGATATTTGTGAATTTCTGTGCCCTTAATAAAGTGAGCCTAGGAGGAACAATATTCCAACATAAAAGAATACACAAAGCTACATGGGTGTCACCAGATCATAGAACGGAAAATCAAATTTATCACATATGTATTAATAATAAGCTTAAGTCATCCTTACAGGATGTAAAAATATATAGAGGGGCAGATGTAGCTTCAGATCATCATTTCTGATAGCCAAACTTAAGCTTAAACTAAAAAGATATACTACAACGAATAAGGGTAGAAAGTATTTCAATGTCATCATCAAGTACCGGGCCTAGTGGCGTATGTAATCATGTCTCTCCACAACTTTCGATCTCGACAGCTATTTATAATTTCTGTTGTTGACCTTCTGCCAAGCCATTCTCTTAAGCTGTCTGTTATTTTTTCTCTTTGCTTCCCTTAATCTCTTCGTCCAATTTTTCCTGTTGTTACAATATATTCAAGTTGTTCTCTTCTCATTACATGGCCAAAAAAATGATGATTGTCTCTTCCTAACATTGGAAATTAGCACTCTTTTTGATTTAACCTCTCTCAGAACCTCTTCATTACTCTTCTTAGCTGTCCATGGTATTCTCAACATTCTTCTGTAAAACTACATTTCTACAGACTCCAGTGATTTTCTTGTCTGTTGTCCTATTGTCCATGACTCGCATCCATATGTTAAGACTGGCTCTACGTTACATTTAAGAACTCTTTTTCTTGATTTCAATGAAGGGTTTCTTAAAGAACAAGGAATTAAAGATAAATTCGCAGTCACAATATCAAACAAATACAAGTCCTCCAATAATTAGAAAATACAATATATATAGAAGATCATTGGAAACAGGTAAAAGATATATGGAAAGAGATATGCTAATAAACACTAGGGAAAAGAGAACGCCAGAATAAGTCATGGATGACAGCAGAGACCCTTGACAAAATTAAAGAAAGAAAGAACAAGAAAGCAGACATAAATAAAAGTAAAACAAGAAGTAATAAAGCCAAGACACAGGAAGCTTACACAGGGGTGAACAAAGAAGTGAGAAGATGCATTAAAAGGGATAAGAGGAAATATATAGATGAACTAGATAAAGAGGCAAAAGAAGCAGCAAATAAAGGGAATATGAAAGAACTGTACAACAGCACAAAGAAATTAAGTGGAAAATACAAACAGATCAATGCCTTTATTAAAGATAAGAAAGGAAATCTGCTTAGTAGTATAAGGGAACAAATGGTGAGATGGAAAGAGCACTTTGAAGAACTTTTGAGTAGACCCGGCTCAAATAATCCTCCAGATATACTACCAGCAGAAGAAGAGTTACACGTTAACTGTGGAAAACCAAGCAAAGACGAAATAATGAAAGCCATCAAAATATTTAAAAATGGTAAAGTCACAGGACCAGATAAAATTCCGTCAGAAGCCATCAAAGCAGATATTAATACCTCTACCAAGGTGTTACCAAGATGTTAAAGACTGGAAAGAAGGTTATATGATCAAACTACCAAAGAAAGGAAGTTTACAGGAGTGCACAAATTATAGGGGAATTATGCTACTATCAGTACCAGGAAAAATACTAAGCAGAATCATGCTGGAGAGACTAAAAGAGGCCGTAGAGAAACATTTCAGAGATGAACAAGCAGGTTTTAGGAAGAACAGATCATGTGCCGATCAAATAACTACTCTACGTAAAATAGTTGAACAAAGTTTAAATCTACAGTTCCCACTTTATATTGGATTCACAGATTAGGAAAATGTATTTGATAGTTTAGACAGAAGAATGCTTTGGAAGTTGTTGAGTCATTACGGAATTCCTATACAGTTTATTTACCTGATAAAAAAAATATATGAAGGAATGAAATGCAGTGTGGTGCATGAAGGGCAGATTACAGAAGCATTTGAAATAAGAACAGGTGTAAGGCAGGGATGCCTTCTGTCTCTATTTCTCTTTCTACTGGCCATAGATTGAATTATAAAAATAACTCTCTCTCTCTCTCTCTCTCTCTCTCTCTCTCTCTCTCTGACTGAGATCAGGACTCAATCAGAGTAGGATTCCAGACTCTCACATGAAGTCAGCTGTCAGGTTAAGTGTGTTGATCGCCCCCACAGACAGAACATCAGAATTAGAGTCTGCCAGATCCACTCTGATTGAACACCCGTTAAAACGTTGCACTGTGTTCTGCGCCAGTGGCCCAGTGCATCCGATTTCAGCCAGCATTTTATTCAGGTTTACTTTCCTTAGCCAGTGATTGTCCCCAATCTTCCTGCAAGGCAGCAGATTGTATTTTCTGTAGGGGGATTCTGCCCTTAGATGGTCGGCCCTCCCAGGTTTACGAGCACCATCTGCCCGAGTCACTAGAGGTGACTAACACAGATATACACACACAAAGATATGAGATGTGAGTAACACAGACATGCACACAGCGATACGAGGCATGACTAACACTGACACACATCAAGATATGAGATATGACTAACACAGACATACACGCAAAGATATGACACATGACTAACATAGACATGCACACCAAGATATGAGATATGACTAACATAGATATGCACACACAAAGATATGACACATGCCTAACATAGACATGCACACAAAGATATGAGATATGACTGACATAGACATGCACACACAAAGATATGACACATGCCTAACATAGACATGCACACAAAGATATGAGATATGACTAACATAGATATGCACACAGAGATATGAGATATGATTAACATAAACATGCACACAAGGATATGAGATATCACTAACCCAGACATGCACACACAAAGATATGACACATGACTAACACAGATACACACTTAGATATGAGATATGACTAAACACAGACACACACAAAGATATAAGACATTAACACGGACACACCAAGATATGAGATATGACCAACATGACACACACCAAGATATGAGCCATGGTTAGCACACACAAACACACACACACACACAAGCTAAGATATGAGCCATGGCTAGCATAGAAACACACTAAGATATGAGCCATGGCTAGCACAGAAACACATTAAGATATGAGCCATGGCTTCACGGAAACACACTAATATATGAACCATGTCTAGCACAGAAACACATTAAGATATGAGCCATGGCTAGCACGGAAATACACTAAACTATGAACCATGGCCAACACAGATACACACTAAGATATGAATCATGGCCAGCCCAGACACACACTAAAATATGAACCATGGCCAGCACACACACACTAAGATATGAACCTGGCTAGCACAGACACCCACCAATATATGAGCCATGGCTAGCACGGATATACACTAAACTATGAACCATGGCCAACACAGTGACACACTAAGATATGAATCATGGCCAGCCCAGACACACACTAAAATATGAGCCATGGCCAGCACATACACCCACTAAGATATGAGCTACGACTAGCACGGATATACACTGAGAATTGAGCCATGGCTCAATTCAAGAGAAGCAGAAGAGGAGGTAGAAGGGCAGCGATCGCGAAAGGTATCCATATGCTTGGGTTTGTTGTAGTCGGCAGACTCTTCTTAACGTGGGAATCATCGACATACGAGACGCAGGCCCCGGTTAACTGTTCACAGGTTCCGTTCAAAGTGCAGTCTGACCCGTAGAACGTTCCCTTGCATGTACAGTTTCCGGTTGACTGTTCAGAGGTGTCGTTGAAACAGTTGTACGGACATTTGAGAGTGCAGTCTGATCCGTAGTACGTTTTCTGCACTTTCCGGGTCACATATGATGTCACAGCCATCAGAACACGTCTGTTCGCACTGTAGCCCAAAATTACCATCGGGACAAGTGTCATTACAGGTATAGCCAGGATGTTTGTATTGTAGGCATTTTAAGGAATTTTTCTCACATAAAGGACAGACACTGAGACAAGACGTGGAGCAGTCGTGTCCATAGATCCCATGTGACCAGTTGCCGTGACACGTACCGATGCTGACGTTGCAGCCTTTGCTACACCCACCACACACTGCACATAACGACCCAGAATGCCCGTCCAGACAATAGGTGTCTGTAAATGTTTGCACCTCACACACCGTCAGTGCACTGTCGGCCTGCGAAATGGTCAGTGAGAACTCAATCTTAATGTGTGCCATTGGCGTTTGTGTGGTGACTACAATAGTGTTCACAGAAACATTAGGGTGTCATATATCACCATACTGGAACACTACGCCTCCACTGTCACAGAAAGCCTTTAGAGTGGCATTCTTTACCCGAATCATAGTGCTAGCTCGATGATAGATTCGAATGGTGTGAATCTTCTGGGGTGTGGCAAAGTTCAGATACCAGTAAACAGGATTGTTTCCGCTCCTCAATTTTGTGTGTGTGCAGTCATTGTCATAGAGATTGGTCTTTGTTTTGCCATTAACTGTGGCCTCTGGTCCACATCCGTCTCCTGTATAACAAGCATTAAATGTGTCAGTCTGGTTTGTGTTCTGATTGAGAGCCGCATACCGACCCCCGCCAATGTAGATGGAGCAGATATTTGCAACTATCGCCCCTTCTATCCGTAATTTGTTGATCAGACCAGCCCCAGAGAAAAAGACATCAATCTCGTGCTGACTAACTACAAACCTTGATTCATTGTTACATGAGGCAGAACCATTTAGTTTTACAGTGAAACTGTCCGGATGTGTTAAGTCATTCACATAAATCCTAAACCAGGAGAACGGCAAGGATTTATTGAGAGTTGCCTCAACTGATGTAGAATGTGTATCCGTATTACATGTGGTGTCGTTGTTATCAAACATTAAAGTAGGTTCAGATTTTAGGGCGTATTTGTACACGAGATCTAAGTACTGACACTGGGGTCCGAAATATTCGTGCTGACAACTGTTATTGTTTGGACATGTCCCTGTAGTTTTGTCACAAACTGAGTCATTATAGCAGTGACATTGTAACGTACAATTTGCCCCAAACCAACCGTCTGCACAAGTTAAGTCATTAGCTTCCAAAGCCGCGAACGAAGCCAGCAGAATAAGGTCTTGATCTAAAGCGATGGTTAACGAACTGTGCATAAACATTTATTATCAAACCCGTGATTACATTTCTAAAAATCCGCCAACTCGCTGTGATAACAGATAGCGTGATGTTCTCTAATAGAATGAGACACACCATTGGAGACAAACAAAGTCAACATTGTTTACATCGTGGCTCGAACGCAAACAAGCGTCCATCTTGGTGCGTCCAAAATAACTCAAAACAAAAGAAATGGAATCCAGTGGTCGCTGACCAAACAACTTCCTATATAGCTTTCCTATCCCACAGCCATCAACAGATGAGGATAAAATGAGCATACTTGATGAAAGATCACAACAGCAAGGACTGAAAATTAATAGAGATAAGACCAACATTATGAGAATTAATGCAGTTGGCAATAATCAAATAAAATTAGGAGAAATACCTCTACTAGACGTACAATCTTACATATATCTGGGTAGTAATATAGATAAAGAGAGAGGAACAGAAAATGATACCAAAATAAGGATATCTTAAGCAAGAGGAGCTTTTGCTGCACGGGGAAACGTATGGAAGTCCAAGGACATTAGGTTAAATACACAATTAACTACATAGGACAAAATCACTAACATAGATTTATGGAAATGTACCAGTCAAATACCTGTGGATAAAGAGATACAGCGAAGACGATGGAGATGGATAGGACACACACTGCGGAAGCCAGCTGAGAGTATTGCACAACAGGCCCTTTTTAGAATCCCCAGGGGAAAAGACAAAGAGGAAGCCCAAGTAATTCTTGGAGAAGACAGATGGAAGCAGAGATGAAGATGAGGGGGAAAACAAGGAATGATCTTAAAAGAATGGCAAGAAACAGAGCGACATGGAAAGTGTTTGTTGAAGACCTATGCTCTACAGGGAGCTGAAAGGTAGAAGAAGAAGATTGGTAAAGTTGGTAACACCTTTCTAGGCTTGCAATACAATCAAACTGACAATTAAAATAAAAGCCGCAGTTTACAATGTCTGCATCATTCGTATCCTCCGATATAGCAGCGAATCATGGAAATCTATGCAAAGCAAGAGAGAAGGCTGCAATGTCTGCGCCGTATTCGTGGTATCATCTGGAAGGACAACGTGACAAACGTGGAGGTCCTCACTCGCACAGGCCTCCCGAACATCTACAAGCTGCTCAAACAACGTGGATTACGTTGGCTTGGATACATACACCGTATGTAAGATGACCGCATACCAAAATATATACTCTATGGACAACTAGGAAATTGCAATAAAACTAGGGGCGCCCGAAACTTCTATTTGTAGACGTGTGTAAACATGACATGAAGACTCTAAACATAAACTCTGCAGACTGGAAAGAAATAGCCGCAGACCTCAATCTTTGGAAGCACACTATAAAGCTCCAACTCAAACAGGAAGCAGACAGATTCATAGAAAAAGATAATACACGGCGAAAGAAAAGAAAAAATAAAATTTCTAGGTGCGTTGCAAAATCCATAGTCAACTTTGACTTAGGGAGGGTACTAGAGCTACTATTACTGGTATTCAACTAATGTTTACAATTACCACTACTGCTACTACTATTTTCCTCTTACTACAAATACAGTCACTACTACTACTGTATACTATTAGTCGCCACTACTACTATCGCTGTTACTCTTACAAATACTACTACTGTTGCTATTATTAATATAGCAAATATTATTTCTATTGCTACAAGCACTACTACTACTACTACTACTACTACTACTACTACTACTACTTCTACTATTCTACTACTACTACTACTACTACAACTCCTGCTGCTACTACTACTCCTACTACTACTACTACTGCTACTACTTCTACTATTACTACTACTACTACTACTACTTCTACTACTACTACGACTACAACTCCTGCTACTACTACTCCTACTACTACTACTACTACTACTACTCCTACTACTACTACTACTCCTACTACTACTACTACTCCTACTACTACTACTACTACTACTACTACTCCTACTACTACTACTACTCCTACTACTACTACTACTACTACTACTACTACTACTACTACTCCTACTACTACTACTACTACTCCTACTACTACTACTACTCCTACTACTACTACTACTACTACTACTCCTACTACTACTACTACTACTACTACTACTACTACCTACTACTACTACTACTACCTACTACTACTACTACTACTACTACTACTACTAATGCTATTACTACTACTACTACAACCCCTCCTCCTCCTCTTACTACTACTACTACTACTACTACTACTACTACTACTACTACTACTTCTACTACTTCGTCATCTTCATACACTACTACTTTTTTCGCGATCATGACTCATTCAGACATGGATTCTAGATTCACATGTGACACCTTCTGTTTGTTTCAGAGTTTCATTCGCACCATTCTGTTTCTGTTTTTCTTCCAAAGCAGTCGATGTGGAGTCGACGAATCTCAGTTGGGGCTGTGTGGTCTAGAGGTAAAATGTCGGCCTCTGGACAGGAAAGGTCGCGGGTTCGATTTCCACCAAATGCAATGGGAATTTTTTAAAAATCAAACCCTTGGTTTTTTTTTTTCGTGGCGTTATCCTCCCCGTCTCTGGGTAGTGAGATCTGATTTCTAACCCTTTCGGCTAACGGTGAAAAAAAATGGAGGTCTTGTGTGCACTCGCACACGTTAAAGAACCGACGGAAGTTTAAAGTCCGAAAGAGCAGGTCAAAAATGACAGCCGTCAGGGCAAAAATTGTTTAACAAATCTACCTATCCATTCCGAAGACGGATGTGTCGGGTTGAAAAGCGCAGATATCGTGACTATGTTGTACAACTGACAAAACATCCCATCAACACCTATTTCAATGGTGAAGAATAAGAATGTCACGGACACAGGTGCTGATATGTCAGTGCTAGACCGAATGTTCATCATCATCATCATCATCATCGAGTGCCGTCTCCGCAACGAAGGTTGACTACCACGGATCGCCATTCCACTCTGTTTCTTGCTTTGATGGTGCAGGTTGTCATAGATTGACTTGTCCATCTTTTGATGGTACTCGTCCGTGTTAGTCTTGGTCTGCCTCTGCCTCTTTTACCTTGTATTTTCCCTTCCAATATTACTTTTATTAGGCTATTGTGTCTTTTAACATGCCCCAAAAATTTCATTTGTCTTGTTATAATTATTTTTAGTAAAAAAAGTAAAAAGTAAAGTACCCCCCGTCACGCCAAGTGGCGTATAGGGAAATATGGTGTTAGTGACCCTATATTTTACAGACCTTCAGCACATGATTTTTGGGGTAATGTGGTCGGTATTACGCCCGTGCTGCTTTACTTTCCCAGAAAAATTCCGGTACCCATTTAAGGCTGGGTGAACCCGGAGCCGTCCGTAGTAGTCCAGTTCACTAACCACTGAGCTATCGCGGCTCCCACTAATTTTTAGGGAATTAGTAAAACCCAGGTGTCCTCGCCAGGGTACGAACCCCGGCTGTTGCCGTGGTAAGCCAACCGCCTATCGATTGCGCTAACCGGACACCCCTATTTTTAGTAGTTCTCTTTTTTATTTTTTAGTTGTTTTAAAACTTCATCGTTTGTTCTCTTTTCTTTCCATCCAATTCTACCTATTCTTCTATAAATCCACATTTCAAAGGCTTCCGTTTTCTGTTCTGTTTTGTTATCTAATGTCCATGTTTTTGCACCATACAGGAATATTGAGAAGATGAACATTTTGCTATTCTTAGTTTCAGCCCTGCTGTTATTTGTTGTGTTGTTAGTATATTTTTCATGGCATTAAAATTACTTTTTGCCACACCTATTTTTTTTTTTATATATTTCAATTTTACATTTTCCATCATTGGTTATAGCATGTCCAAGGTAATTGTAGCTCTGAATTGTCTCCAGATGTATTCCATCAACTGTGATATTTAATTGTAGGTCTTGAGAATTTTCTTTGTTTATGATCATAGTTTAGTCTTTTTGATATTCATATCTAGTCCATATTTTTTGCTTCTTATGTTTATCACATTTAGCAATTGTTGTAGGTCTTTAGGATTTTCTGCTAGTAGAACAGTATCATCAGCATATCTTAGGTTATTGATTATTTTCCCATTGATGTTTAGGCCTGGCATCTCTTAGATGTTTTTAAAGATTTGCTCAGTGCATAGATTAAACAAGTTTGGTGATAGGATGCATCCTTGTCTTACTCCTCTTTTTATATCCATGGGTGTAACGTTCTCCTTGTTATATTTTATTATTGCTGTTTGCTCCCAGTATAAATTACATATTAGTCGTATGTCTGTGTCGTCTAGACTTATATCCTTTAGGCAGTCAATAAGTGGATTATGGTGTATTCTATGGAAACTTTAGTTTAGTCTATGAAGCAGGCATATATTGGTTTGTTTACTTCTAAGTACTTTTCAATCAATGTTCTCATGCTAAATATGGTTTATTTTGTGCCACTGTTTTTCCTGAATCCAAATTGCTGCTCATCTAATTTAGTATTGATTTTATTATGAATCCTTCCCTGTATAACTTTTAGTAAAATTTGTGTTACCTGGCTCATTAGGCTTATTGTTCTAAAATCACTGCATTCAACTGCACCATTCTTTTTAGGCAATGCAATGAAAGTTGATGTTTTTAGTTCGTTTGGTATGTATTCGGTATGGTATATGTCATTGCATATGTCTGTGATCACTTCAATGCTGAAATCTTCTAGAGACTTTATCATCTTTATCTGTATATTGTCAGGTCCTGCTGCTTTTCCCTTTTTCATTGTTTTTATAGCTCGAATATTAAAGACACATATATTGCCTTGTCGAGACATCGAATTACACATTGTTAATTATTTTATATTATATAAACAAATTATATACTTTTATTATATAAATAAATGATATACCTTTATTATATAAACTAATGATATATCTTTATTATATAAACAAATGATATATCTTTTATATATAAACAAATGATTTATCTTTATTATATAAACACATGATATATCTTATTATATAAACAAATGATGTATCTTTATTATATAAACAAATTATATACCTTTATTATATAAACAAATTATATACCTTTATTAAATAAATAAATTTTATACCTTATTATATAAACAAATGATATATCTTTATTATATAAACGAATGATATATCTTTATTATATAAACACATGATATATCTTTATTATATAAACAAATGATATACATTTATTATATAAACAAATGATATATCTGTATTATATAAACGAATTATATATCTTTATTATATAAAAACATGATATATCTTTATTATATAAACACATGATATATCTTTTTAATACTCACATGTTTGCGAGGAATCTTGAACACATTAAACGACACACGTCTTGGCTTGAACAATGTGCCAACTGAAATGTGATTTGCTTGCAGTCCACATTTATTCAACAAAATCTAGGGACCTCTGATAATTGCGCCAAATAACTATCATTTGTTCCGCTGAAAAGGCTTCCATGGTCTGAGGCGTAATTATAACGCGTCTGAGCGGTGTGCAGCCCGTTCTGTGTACAATGAAAGAAAGATGAAGGAACCCCCATCAGGCCTCCAGTGTAGTATATAGAAACCATGTGTGAGTGTTTATATTTTTAAATATCTGTACCTTTCAGAGGATTTGTTTTTCTTCATCTTGCAATGGGCGGTTGATCGACAGTGTAACCAACCGTCATCGTAGAGCATCCGTTGTTATCGAAACATAAATCTCGACCCAAGAACAGTAATGAATTCCAACATGGATCTCTCAGTATTTCCAACTTTCGACCCTAAAATCAGAGGATAAAAGGAAAAAGTGGCCGACTTAAAGAAACACTAAAATGAACTTTAAAAATAGAGGCAACAACAGCAGGTAGAGTGCATGCCAATCTCCCTCGTCGAGGTTGAATAGCTCGTTCAGAACAGAGCCGTGTGGTGAGACACGTTGCAGGTACTGTGCAAAGTCTGACAGTTGAAAGATCGTCAGGCACAAGAGTCAAGAATTTCTGCTATATGTACCATGTCCGACTCAACAACAGACAGACAGGTAGGTAGGTAGGTAGGTAGATAGATAGATGGATAAATGGATGGATAAATGGATGGATAAATGGCAAGATGGATAGATGTATGGATAGACTGGGTTATATGGCCATCACGAAGCCTGTGCCATCTTTCTTGCGCAAAGTAAATATCTAATTTCCATTTAATAAACAATGAACTTAAAGGTGCTAAAGACACAAAAAAGCTGTCGATCGAGATCAAACACAACCTCTTATCCTCACCTGAGTAGTTCGCTAACTACTGCTGCACTGAGGGCACGTTCCCCAAGTGCAATGATGGAAACAATATTAGCACAAAAATGTATATCGAAGCAGCTCCTCTGTCATCATAAGCATTAACGACTGGAAGTATGTGGAAACCTTATTCAACTTTGTGTTCATTATGCAATACAATGTGAGGGGAATTTGCGATTGTTTTACATTATGTCACATGGATTATTGGTCACTGACTGCCCTCATTAGTCTGTGATGAAGGAAGAAAGCACACACTTAAACATACGCATCCATAACGCACATATAACATCAAGGTGTAAACGCATCTTGAAGCTCAGACAGCAAGCAGCGAAAGTGGGGGGGGGGGGGGGATATATAGGACGACGATAACAAGAGGTGTGTTACTTGATCGTGCCCAAATGATTCATTACATGAAGTATGGACTAGACCAGAACTAATGAAACCATTCACCCACACATACATAACAAGCACAATCATACACACTTACGTAATCGTCGCATGTGCCCCGATTAGGGATGAGTGATAGTCTCCCTTGTCAACAGATTTCGTCAACCTTCTACGGTACGTGCTTTGGAGGGAGCTGTGACATGAGTGGATATGGGGAATTCCCACTGTAAATGGTTTCATAAACAGAACATAATGCACACGCACTTCGTTAATATCTTATGTGTTTACGTTATACAATTCTGTTTAATGTGAATGTCAAACACCTAAAAAAAATATTGTTACCACCAGCGTCAGGTAGTTGATCTATTTTTCTAAAGCAAATTATTTTGCCTTTAATGAAGGCTGTATCATCATCTAAGTAATGAAGAGGTTTTGAGAGAGGTCAAAGCAAAAAGAGAGCTTATTTCCAATATTAGGAAGATACAATCATCATTTTTTGGCCATGTAATAAGAAGAGAACAACAGGAATATATTGTAACAACTGGAAAAATTGAGGGACGAAGAAATAGAGGGAAGCAAAGAGAAAAAAATAACAGACAGCTTAAGAGAATGGCTTGGCAGAAGGTCAACAACAGAAATGATAAATAGCTGCCGAGATCGAAAGTTGTGGAGAGACATGATCACCTACGCCAGTAGGCCCGGTACTTGATGATGATGATCTTCATCTAGGTACTCTATTGACAGTTTTAATACTCATTTTGAAGCAGCTATCTGTGTTAATAAATAGTAAATAAGCAAGTAAAGTACAAGAATTCTTCGTGTTATATGAAGCTAGTCTTGACAGGTGAAATCCTTGGAGGTCACAGAAATGTGGTTCTGCAGAAAAATGTTGAGAATACCATGGTGCTAAACAAAATGAGCAACGAGGATGGGCTAAAGGAAGCCAAATCAAAATAAACGCTTATTTTGAACATCAGTAGAAAACAATCATAATTATTTGGCTTTGAAATGAAAAGAGAACGATTGGAATATAACGTGACTGTAAGACAAACCGATGGAAGAATGAGAAGTAGAATGTTATGGACATACGTGTTGATATGTCAGTCTTAGACCGAATGTTAATGATACATGTATTGTCTTGTCGACAAAACACTTTTAGAGGTTGCTTTTCTAGCAAGTCAGTAACTAAACAACTAAACATATGTAAGAATCGAATGGTTGTGGTTATGGAAGGCACTCACTGCAAACGAATTAAAATCCATAATTGCTCAACCGCCCGTGCCAGTGGAATCATCTGAATTACTAACTCATCTCCCAAACAAAGAAAGGTAGCTGTAGTCTCCATCATAGCAGTCTCAGCACACGTTAAAAGACGTAAGGTGAAACCGCACAGAAAGTGAACACAGCCAACTATTCCTTGTCATACGATATCATCATTCATTGTAAAGAATTGGAATATCGAAACACGATCAAAACGGATGAAACACACAACTCATGGTGTGCACAGAACACTTAACTCAGTAGCTCCTGCAACAAGCCGGGTTTGGAATATGAGGAAACTGCAAAAACATACTTTTCATACATAACCTTCAAATGGTTCCTGCCGCCTATCCACCGAATCGAATGTCATGGAGGAACATGATCACCTACACCAGCAGACATGATATTTGTTGATAGTGATAACAATGATGATTCCTAGAAATCAGAAATGTTGAATGGATGGACAGATTGAGGTAATTAAAAGAAACTCGTGATTTAAGAATACTTTTTCTTCTTCTTAAAGCACCGTCACGCCAAGTGGCGTATAGGGAATATGTTGTTAGTGACCATACATTTTACAGACCTTCGGCACATGCTTTTTGAAGTAATGAAGAATACTATTTAGTACTTTCATTTTCTTTTCTTGGTTTGAGCCAGCTTTGACAGCCTCTTCTCTGACCTATTATAAACCTGTAGCATGTTCCTTCATAACTTAGTGGATCTTCTAATATGAATTGAGGCTTTTGTGTCTTACAGTTTTACTGTAATGCTACATTTGTACATATTTGTTCCTTTGACGTTTGCTATTATTTTAGTAATAGATGAATCTATATACACCTGACTCCTGGAGTTATGCCACGGGTAACAATGTTTCAAGAAGGGGTAATTTACGAGTTTAGCTACATCAATTATTGCTGCTCAGAGTAACGTCCCTTGCACTTCATTCTATCGTTCTCTAATCTGTCATTAGAAGACCCCTAGTTTAGGCTTCGGGTTACTTTAACTCGTTAAGTACCCAAAAATGTGACATCCAGATGAGATAGTTGGATGATTGAGACCAACATGAGAGACACAGACATGCTGAAATAGGAGGCACTTGGTTCAATGCTTAAAGTAACATACAAATGTTTGTCTTCATCTCAAAGTGGCATCTTAGCTCAAATCTTGGACATTTTTTATCGTTTGTGGATGATCATAATACACTCCGATCTTTCTTAACTCTCTGTACGTATCGCCGCATAGTGCGTCACTCTAAATTTGATTAGTGTGAACGCCATCAAACCTTCTTTTTTTTTTTTAACATGTTTTGTATCATCTGGATATTGGTGAAATCTAATACCTTGTTCAAATATCGAAACATTCATAAACAATATGTGATATGTTAGATATATATAACTATGTAGATTGATTCTTAAAACCATGAACAATTTTTGTCTCTGAAATCTCTTCCGTTGCGTCGATAAAAAGCTTCCGTACGGAAAGAGTTAAAATTGGTATTTGATGGAAGGAGTTTAAATTTGTCTCACTTACACACACACAAACACACACAAACACAAATAGTAAAATTACTAGGTAATGTATGTATTTAGGTATGAATGATAATTGAATGGTTAATAACTCTGTAACAAAAAAGATCAACGGGTGTTAAATTTGAGAGTTTGCTGTGTGAAATATTCCATTTTTAACCACAAACTTTAAAAAAAATTTTTATTTTAAGATACAGCTTCTTCTAATCACTTTAAATGTAGAATAGACGAATATATAGAATAGACGAATATATAGAATAGACGAATATATAGAATAGAAGAATATATAGAATAGACGAATATATAGAATAGAAGAATATATAGAATAGACGAATATATAGAATAGAAGAATATATAGAATAGAAGAATATATAGAATAGAAGAAGATGAGTGTTTTATTTTCCCAAAACGACGCAAATGATTAAATCAATGAAAGCATCAGTGGCAAACAGCTAATTCTCCCCACGTTTTTTTCTCCCTCCTTATTCAGTGTTTGTGACTGAGCCGCAAAAATCTCTTAAACAGGGGCTTTCAATTTTGGCAGTTTGTTTAGTTAAACGTAATAAATAGAGGAGACGTGAACTAACCGTAAAGAGAAATAATATTACTTGTGAAATAACGTTAGAGAGTTTAATCTAGCTGAGAACCCATAACGCGAGATCTGGCGGAATCTTAAATGCGACAACTGTCTTACACCGCCTTCTCTTTGTTCTAGGACGGTTATCACGACCCGTTATCCCATGATAATGTACAGGAGCAACGAACATCCAGCACTTAAGCGTGATGAGTTAACAGGATTCGGCCGGCAAGATTAGGTTCTCTGTAACTCCTGGTGCCATTGATCGCACTGTGGTCAGGCATTATGGTTCTAAGAGCATTGTTTGCTATCCCTTGCTTGTAGTCTCAGTTAGTTTTGGCAAGGGAAATAACAAACTGTTCATACTTTACGTTAACGCCCCTGAATTTAGATATCGTCGAATTAAATACAACATTTTCTAGGGCAAGTCCAAACGTTATTAAAATATTGACTGCTACCTAATGTAATCCCTCCCACCACACGCCATTTATTTAGAAATAAATGATTGGCTGGATAATCCTATTCTCGTAAAATTTCAACCAATCAACTAACTGGCAATCCAGATACTGCGGCAATTATTTACTTTATGATAATGTACCCAATGAGATTTGCTGCATTTTTCCGGAGCAACTTTTATTTTTAATTTAACAAATTTTATCAACCCCTCTCCTCTACCGTAAACACTTGTTTTCTTTCTACCGTTTGAATTTTAGACAACGTCGGACATTTATTGTTACTAAACGCAAATATAGATTTTCCTTTTTAAAAATACAAATGAAAGCAAACAGCACAGAGTTGAAGTCTGTCAAGATTATTTGTACCAAAAAGCCAACATTTCTCACCGACCTGCTCAGAATGTTTGCACTTTCAATGTAATCTGCAGGCAGGAAATACGCTAAATGACTGTTGGCTCCCTAGCAGATCGGATCAATATAAGATCCAGACTTCATTCTGATAGCGGGCTATTGTTCACGGAAGTTTGTGAAGGGGAATCAAACAAATGTTTCTGAACAGGGAACACAAATGTCAGGAATTAAATCAAGTAAGCTGCTGTTAAACTATTGTCTCTACTCTGACTGCGGAGTTCAAGTAGTAACAATATTCGTGAATAATTTTAAATTATATAATCTTTTGATTATAACTTTTAAGGTACGCGGCGATTTATCTATTTTCACGAAACAGAGCTTATCTAAAAGGTAGTTAATTTATATTATTTTAGATTTGGCGTCGTGTAATATTTAAACTCTTCACTTATGATACACAGATCATTTATTCGGTCCACTATGTAAATTATCCATTTGATCCATATGAGTAAAACTTAAGTACTTCACGGTCTTAAGGAGTTAAGGAGGGTATTATATTTACGGAAAACTGCAAAGGACTGTAAGGAACACCCAATTTTTCTCTGGATGCTATAAGGGCAAATGAGGGAAGTGGGGGATATTTATTTCCCACTACTTTTTGTATTTGGATTTAATCATTTCTACTATATTTGTTTCTTCTAATTGTATGGACCTTGCGGTTAGGCCTTTTAACAAAAATATATTTATTAATAGCTAATCCTTTCTGGGAGATAAGTTTATTGCCACATAATTGTAACGGTGTCAAGACGTTTCGAGATGTGATATGTAGTGACTGAGAGGGAAAGAGAAAAAGAGAGACAGGCATGGGGCGAACTTAACAGGGAACTGCTGGCAGAAACGGACAGTTTGGACCTGAGTTAAGGCACCCCGTAAAAGACCTTCACCTAATAAGATGTAGTAGTTTTGAAGTTACTAACAGGCAATGAAATGTTGAACGAAAATTATAGAAGTGGGAAGGAAGACAGGAGTAGAAGTATAATTTAACAGCTGAAAGGGGACATAATTTGGTATCATGCTGCTACAGTAAAAATTGTAAAGGTTTCTGATCGAGCAGTGGTGTTTGTATTGAAACTAACTCTCATTTCTGTTAGGTTTTCTAACCGAGCTCTCATAATCATTATAATCATCATCATTTAGTGTCGACTCCGCATCGAAGGTTGGCTACCATAGAGCGCCATTCCCTCTTGCTTTGATAGTGCAGATTGTGACAGACTTACTTGTCCATCTTTTGATGTTACTCGACAATGTTAGTCTTGGTTTGGTTTGCCTCTGACTCTTTTAGCTTGTAATTTCTCTTTCAAGATTACTTTAAGTAGGCTGCTGTGTCTTTTAACGTGCTCCAAAATTCTCATCTGTCTTCTTTGAGTTGTGTTTAGTAGTTCTCTTTTCATTTTTAGTTAACTTCATCGTTTGTATTCTTTCCATTCTTCTATAAATCCACATTTCAAAAGCCTCAATATTCTATTATGTTGTCTTATCTAATGCCCATGTTTTTGCATCATATAAGAATGTTGAAAAGGCATAACATTTTGCTATTGTCAGTTCTAGCTTCAGTGTTATTTGTTTTGATGTTAGCATATTTTTCACGACATTAAAATTACTTTTTGCGATTTGTATTCTTTTGTTTATTTCAGTTTTGCATTTTCTATCTCTGGTCGTAGTGTATCTAAGGTAGTTGTAACTCTGAACTGTCTCCAGATCTATTCCTTCAACTTTGATATTGACTTGTAGGTTGTCAGTATTATCTTTGTTTATGATCATATTTCCAATCTTTTTGATATTCATATCTAACATATTTTTTGCTTGTCATGTTTATTTCATTAAGTAAAGGTAAAGTACGAGATCGGCGTCTTTGGACGCCAGTTTTCACCCATATGTGTTCGGCCGCCTATTCAGGAGTGTCCGGAGACTCATGGAAAGTGTTGCTTTAAGCGTCGAAACTCACGATGCGAGACTGCATTCCTCACCTTCCAAGAGTACTACCCTTTTAGCCATTTCTGCTAGCGGCTGGGTCGACGCGGGGGTATATTTTTTTCCAACCCCGAGCGCAATTTACACTTCTTCCAGAACACGGGTTGTCCGAACGTCGGTAGCCCAGTCGGGTGGTTTTCACAACTAGGCTACTGAGGCCCCCAAGAATAGAAAATATAATTAATTGCAAAGTTTAGGAAAAACATTAGTAGCAAAGAATCATCTCATCATGTGCCATAAAGGTTGGTGTAGTCGTTATGTCCACCACAATCTTCTATCTATAAATCTTCTATAAATACATCGTATACGTTTTGTTGTTGCCTATTTTCCATGTAATGACACTAAGCTATCTAGTATCTTCTCTCTTTGACGCCCGCGATATCCCTTTCCCTGTATTTTTCCAGTTGTAACTTGCCATTCCAACTTGCCTCTTCCCATGATGTGCCCGAAAAATGGTGATTGTTTCTTTATGATGTTTTTTAGAAGATCCCTTTTTGTGGTTTTAATTCATTTTGAGAATTTCCTTGTTGGTCCTTTTAGCTGTCCATGGAACTTTCAACATTCTTTTGAGAAATTCCATCTCTGTGGCCTCTAATCGTCTTTTCACTTGTTTGTCTAATGTCCCTGATGCGTTGCCATAGGTCAGAATTGGTTGTATATATATATATTACCGATGAACTCCCTTTCTTACTTCCACTGTTGAAATATACTATTTGCATAAGACGTTTTTTCATTTTCTGAAATGCTATATTTTCCTGAACTATTCTGCCTTTTATTTTTGTGGTGCATTTCCATCTGATGTTATTATTGCGCCAAAGTATTTGACGCGTTGTACTTGTTTCAGATTTGTCCTGTTTATTTCTAAGAAGCGTGATGATGATGAATGTTAGCTCCACCTTGCCCAACGGTGTCCCGAAGACTAACGAAGAAAAGGAGACGTCTTACTCCTCCTTTGGTAGTGGATAACTCTACCCCGCTAACCAGCAAAGAAAAAAAATATATTCATTGCAAAAAATAGAAAATATATTTGTTGCAAAGAATATGGAAGTTGATAATAGCTATAAGACCGGGAAGATATTAATTTTTTCTTTATCATTTATTGTTAAAACTTTCTCTACTCTTTACTGATAATGTCTAATTTAACACTGCAGGTACGATGTCTAATTGTGTTGTTTACAATTACATCGACGAAAATGTGTTTGTCAGGAGTCGAACCAACGATGTTTGGGTCATGAAGCAAGGTAGTAACAAACTACACCACTTGAATTTTCTAGTGGAAGATCTATTAATATTTCCCAGCGGATATCCCTGGACTTTATAGAAATAGTCTTAGTTCAAATCTTTTGTCAATTTGTCATGATTATCAGCGACCGAAAGGAGAAACGGGGTAAGAAACGGCTGCCAGTGTGTCCTGATAAGACGATGACACATACACGATAGAGACACAGCTCGGGTGGGAGTACTGCCTATAGAAGACCTGTTCGTTTTAAAAGGACACAACTCACCGCCTTTGAGACATAACCTTTTAGTATCTAAAGTGCTAGTCACGTCTAGAATGTTAACAGTTGAAAGCATTGCTGTGCTATCAGTAACTCCTGTATATTTGTAGATGTAACAAAGTATGAGTGTTCGAAATACTTTTGTTTCTGCACCGCTAGTTGACGGATTGGATGGATTACAAGTATTCTTGACTTTAAAAAAAAAAAGTTAAAAAATGCACTCGAGTTCATTGGTTGTGTCTGATGTCTACCGCATGTAGGTATCTTTTTAAGTTTCTGTGGAATATTATTCAAACGAAAAAAAGACTGTAAATATTATGAGTATTTATAAGCCAAATAAAGTTTGATATGTATGCTATTAACATTAACACCGATGGAAGGTAGCTGATGTTTCGTGTTTTCTTTTCAAACTAAGTTTTTTTCCATTAATAAATACATTTTTAAAAACGCCGTTGAAAATACAAACAGCTTTATTACACTTGCATAATAGAAATTTATATTTAAAATGTTTAATTTTCGTATTATTTATATTTTTTGTGCAATCGACGACAAACTATTTCAATAATTTTATTTGCTGTAAATATAATTTAGAAGACTTTTTAAGTTTTTTTTTTTCGATACAGTTATCCACGTTTCTGTTACTATTTAAGTTATTTAATAATATTCAAAGTAAGTTATATTTTATTATACTTTTTTTCTTTTATAGCTATGCTTTCTTTTGCCACTTCCTTGAGAAATGCCCTTCGACCGAATTGACGACGCATCTTTGATATATAAAGCCGTTGGACATAACCAAAAAAAAAAAATTTCGTGTAATTGACTGAAAAACAGAGATAAAACCTTCTTAATTGTCCATGTTTTATTTATCCTTACAACACCGTTATAATTAACAAGTCTACTAATATATATATATATTCGTAGACTTATTAATATATTTACACACACACACACACACACACACACATATATATATATATATATATATATATATATATATATATATATATATATATAGTTTATTTTCGCCAGCTTTCACCTCTGGCGAAGTTCTTTGAGACTAGGAACTGAATTTGTCCTTATTAATCCGTTTTTTCCCTGGCAGTCATGTGCACAGGAGTTTCTCACTGCACAAGCAGATAACTCCGACTTCTGCGGTACTTACAGTTTTTTTTTTCGTCCATGAGTAATTGACGTTTCAAGTCGGGTCTCGCTGCTGAGACCAGGGGTGGTTGCCGCGGAGAGAAATCCCCCCAAAAAATCAAAATTGGTTCACCCGTGATTTGAACTCACAACCTCACTTCTCGAGACCGACGTCCTACCTCAAGACTAATCAGTTCCCTGTCAACGAATATCGTGGAGAAGAGCAAGCTTGAAATAGTCAGCACAGTAATTGCGAACCTAAATTTAGTATTGAAAAAAATGTAAAGTACACCCATCACGCCAAGTGCCGTATAGTTAAAATGGTGTTAGTGACCATAAATTTCCAGACCTTCGGCACATGATTTTTGGGGTAATGTGGTCGGTATTACGTCCGTGCCGCTTTACTCTCCCAGAAAAAAATCCAGTACCCATTAAAGGCTGGGTGAACCGGAAGCCTACCTCTTGTCCTTTGTAGTCCAGTTCACTAACCACTAAGCTATCGCAGCTCCAAACCTACTTTTAGTGCGTTAAGTTATTATAGAGAGTCATGTTATTCAATGTAGATGCAAGCTTGTAGCTCAATGTTAAAAAAACTGCAATTTAATTTAACATTTTGTATTACGTCAAACTACTTTATAGTCGTCGAATTACATGGAACTATTCTGGAGAATTAAACTGTTGTTAAATCTTTGATCTAACTTGTTTATTATTCACACAACTACTACTGCTGCTATTACTATTACTATTACTGATACTGCTACCACTACAACTTCTACTACTGCTGCTTTTGCTATTACTATTATTGCTGCTGCTATGACTATTACTACTACTACTACTACTGCTGCTGCTGCTGCTGCTGCTGCTACTACTACCAGTACACCAACAACGGCTACAATCAAAAATAATACAGCAATTGTAACATATCTTAATTTACAATCTACACTACTACTGATGCTACACCACTACTGTACTACTACTGTTACTGCAGCGGCTGCTGCTGCTACTTCTACTACTGCTAGTGTTGTCTATCATTGTTACTACTTTTACTACTACTACTTCTACTACTACTACTACTACTACTACTACCACCACTACCACAACAATCTACTATTACTACTGCCTACCTACTGTCTACTCTACTTCTACTACTACAATTGCTACTACTCCAAAATCTACTACTACTACTACTACTACTACTACTACTACTACTACTACTACGTCATTTTCTTCTTCTTCTTATTCCTCATCTTCCCGAACTTCTTCTTGCTCCCCTTCTATGCATTTGCCACAAAGTACAAACCAATCAGAAGTTGGCATAATTTGTGACGTCTTTTAGGAATACAATAACATTTATTGACTTTGTACCATCCACGGCTATTACTAATGGGGTGCCCTACGTATGGCTAAACTCCATCTCTGATTTCACTATTTCCCAAATAGTTTTCATTTCGTTTAATTTACAATGAAATAGTAACATTAATTTATTGGCATTATTTTTTCTTCTGTGCTTTTTTTTTCCCGTTCGTCAGCTTTTACCTCTGACGTAGTCCATAGAGACTAGGAACTGAATTTTGCGTGTTAATCCATTTTTCCCTGGCATTATTCGCTTATTAAAATACTTATAAATTATAGTGGTTTTTCATGAACATAATTAATTTCATTTTGTGTGTGCTATGAAATTTATAATTTTCATGACATTTTTAAGACACTTTGTAATTATAGTAAAATATCATAACTCACGTTTATTAGAAATTATATCACCAAAAACATATTTCGCTACGTTAAAGATTAAATACTTTCGAACGATATGGTATTAACACTTTTTTCTTATTATGCTCGGATCAATTTAACATATGGGATATATTTTTTAATTGTTTTAATCTTCTTCTGCTTCTTTTCTCTTTCACTGATACCTAATAGGTGTCGTGGTTTATATCATTTGTCGTTCTTGTGCTGCTCGAATTGTCTGAATTAGTGATTTTCCTTTGTTGTTACATGTCTCTGTCACTGCATCTATCCATCTTCTTCTGGGTCTTCCTCTTGGTCTTCCTCTTGGTCTTTTTCCATGCATTCTCGAGAAGAACGCCCTTGATGGTGATTGGTAAGGATTCATTCTGACCAGGTGGCCAAACCATTTAAGTTGTTGTTCTATTTGGCAGGGTTTTGTTCCTACTATTTTTCCTATGGTTTCATTTGGTATTCTATCTCTTCTTGTGTTGTTTGTTACTTTTCTCAAGCAACGCATCTCACATGTATTGATCTTTCTTAAATGTGATTGTTTTAATAATGAAGCTAAATTTATTACTTCCAGTGTTATATTAAACATAGACAATTATATTGTGCAAAAGATGTTACATAAAATAAATATTTACAGATTAGAATATACATGTCTATTATTTTCATTCTTTTTCTACACTCATTCGCTATTCTATCCAAATATATTAGATTATTATTAAATTACATTAATCTACTTATTATTATAGTGTGATATAATACCTCACAAAGTATTTAGCCTAATAATAATATGTAGTAGTAATAATAACAATGTATTTCATAAAATTATTTAATATTATATACACTTATTTAATATTATATACAATTATTTACTATTATATACAATTATTTAAAGCAAGCAATGATGTCAGAATATATCAAATAATGTTATGTAAAAAATAATTCATAGCAATCCATGTAATAATGTAAGGTAAGATAAATATTAATTTGCCTAATAGTGAAACACACAAACTTTAATCTATTGAATTATGGTATATATGAAATACTACAATTTATAAAAAAAAAATAATGTTATTGTTAGTATTGCAATTATCCAAAAATAATATTATTGTAAGATTCGTCACTATATCCAATAACTACTACTATGAAATAGATACTATAATTTATAAAGCAGTGCAATGCAGGGGATACAACATTTAACAAAAATACTATTATACAAGAGATGCCGTAATTTACACACACAAAATATTATGTCAGAGACACCATAATTAATAAAAAATAATAATATGTGAAAAAAACCTATAATTTAAGAAAACAAATATGTAAGAGTTACTACAATCCAGACAATACGATCATCACCATTTTTGAACACACACCATTGAACACACACCATTGAACACACACCATTGAACACACACCATTGAACACACAGCATTGAACAGACCAAAACACATTTTTCTTTTACTCTGAAAAGAAACAGCATTAGAAGAAAACAAGTAAGATATCATAATTTACTAAATATTAGTAGATAAGAGATACCATATCTAAAAAATATATTATCATATAAGTTATGCTATAACCTATCTGCAATTTTAATGTAAGATATACACCAGCCTCCTGATAAAATAATGTAACAAAGATACAATGTCTGTTATTGTAATTTAATAGAATAAATCATAATGTCATCATCATCATCGAGTGCCATCTTCGCATCGTAGGTTGGCTACTATGGAGCGTCATTCTGCTCCATCTCTTGCTTTGATGGTGCAAGTTGTCATATGCTGGTTTGTCCATCTTTTGATGTTACTCGTCCATGTGTTATTCTTTGTCTGCCTCTGCCTCTTTTACCTTGTATTTTCCCCTCCAGGATTACTTTTAGTAGGATGTTGTATCTTTAACCATGTCCCAAAATCGCATTTGTCTTGTTTGAATTGTGTTTAGTAGTTCTCTTTTCATTTTTAGTTGTTTTAAGACTTCATCATTTGTTTTCTTTTCTTTCCATCCAATTCTACCTATTCTTCTATATATCCATATTTCAAAGGCTTTAATTCTCTGTTCTGTATTAATAATTATATACTAAATGATATTATGCAAAATAAATTTTACTAAATAAAAACTAAATAATTCCATTTTCGTAAGCTTTACAATAATTTAATTTTTTTAAAATAACACAATAGCGTTTTAAATAGACTGCAATTTACTAGACAACAGGGGCTGGTGGTCTCGAGGCAAGACGCAGTTCGCGAGACAGAGAGGTTGAGGGTTTAAATCCCGGCGACACCTTTTGGGATTTTAATGATTTTTCTCCGCGGCAACCAACCCTGATTTCAGCAGCGAGACCCAGCTTGAAACGCCAATTATTAATCGACGGAAAAAATATGAGTACCTCCGAAGTCGGAGTTGACTGCCTGTGCGTCGAGGGACCCCTGTGCGAACATGGCTGCCAGGGAAACATGGATTAAAAAGCACAATTCAGGTCCTAGTTTCTGGGACCTTCGTCAGAGGTAAAAGCTGGTGAACGAAAAAAAAAATAGACAACTGCATTGAGAAAAAACGAAACTATACACTTCGGTTTCTAGATGTCATTGTTGTAGAAACAACTATTCTCTACAAATATCTAAAATAAAAATACAAATAAGTGAGAGTTGCCTTGAAGATACCACTTGTTCATTTTATGATCGCAGGATGTTTATATTTTTGACGTTTAAAGAATTAAACACCGGAATTATTTGTTATCTTGGACATAATTATGTTATGCATACGTGTAAATTACATATAAAGCCATCACTTTCAAACATAAATATGTATATATCTCAGTGACGTATGCTGAGTTTAGAAGTTAGACTATCTCATTCTGGCGTGGTGAAGTTGGCACACGAGTAGAGGGGGGAGGGATGTTTGGGGAAGGGGTGGGCACTTCATCGTTTGGTGTTCGATATATTTTAACTACATTGTGACGCCACGGTAGCTCGCTGTAAAGACTAAATCTTAAATAGCTATGGAATTGTATCAATAGAACAAAATAAATAAATAAAGCAATGTTCTTAAATTAAAGCAAAAATGCCCAGCAGTGCACTTTCTGAGATTTAATTCGCACGGATATTTTCTATAGTTATGTTTAGTCGAAGGCCCCGATATCACTGCAACCGAATTCAGTTTTTTTTTTATTTCACACCCTATAGAAAAAAGTCTCAGTTTTTTTTTTTTTTTTTATATCACACCCTATAGAAAAAAGTCTCAGTTTTTTTTTTATTTCACACCCTATAGAAAAAAGTCTCAGTTTTTATTTTTTTTATATCACACCCTATAGAAAAAAGTCTCAGTTTTTTTTTTATTTCACACCCTATAGAAAAAAGTCTCAGTTTTTATTTTTTTTATATCACACCCTATAGAAAAAAGTCTCAGTTTTTTTTTTTAAATTTCACACCCTATAGAAAAAAGTCTCAGTTTTTTCTTTTCTTTTCTAAAAGGTGTGAAATTAAAAAAAAAACTCAGAGCCTAACACTTTGCAGCGACTGCACTTGACTATAATCTCCGGTCTTACCAGTCTCCGCCGGCAGACCGCAGTAATGAATGGGAAAATGCTGTAAAGATAGTTATATTTAGGGACCTAGTCCCTCCTTTGGAACGCTTCAAAGAGGAGACGAGAGTTGGAAGGGGGGTTAGTGCGTTTTCGGCAAAGCAATATCTCCATATTATTGGCCTGGGCATAGCAAGCAAGCTGAAATGTCAGTTCCATCCTCGTTAGGACACAGCAGAAGGAAGACACAATCTCTCATAATCGGGACATGGGACGTTAGAACCATGTGTCCTGGATTAAATAAGACCAACCTCATCAACCTCATGAATGTAATAAAAACATCAGGAAAACAGCCCTCATCGACATAGAGCTGCAGAGACTACATGTTGATATTGTAGTCCTTCAGGAAACAAGGCTTGCAGATTGTGGTTCAGTCAGGGAAAACAAATTACACCTTTTTCTGTCAGGAGCTAATGCCTGAGCAGCCTCGCTTGCATGGAGTGGGTATTGCTGTGCATAATAAGTTCAAATGTTTTATAAACACCCCAAATGGTACATCAGAACACATAATACCAATAAAAATCCGCTCAAAAGCTGGACCAATTAACATCATTAGCGCCTATGCATCAACAATATCAGCAACCACAGCAGATAAAGATCAATTTTACGAGATGCTGCAAGTTACCTTGGACTCAATCCCCAAAGTAGAATAACTCTACGTACTAGGCGATCTAAATGCACGCATTGGATCTGACCATCATTCATGGCCATCATGCTGAGACCATCATGGTATTGGCAAAATGAATGAAAATGGTCACAGACTTCTAGAATTTTGTTCCCTTAACAACCTGTGTGCCACCAACACCTTTTTCAGCGACAAGAATCGACAAAAGGCTAACAAGCGCAAGAGCAAAAAGACATGGCCGGGTACCGCGGGTACACCTTGCTCGTTCTGTGGATGGATTTGTCTGTCGGGTATTGTCAAATTCAGCCACAAGAAAAGATGTTCAGTAAAGCAGCACCCAGAATGAGACACTAATGCTTTACCAAACTACTAACTTATCATGATTGCTTGCTACAAACCGTTTGCACACACACACACACACACACACACACACACACACACACACACACACACACACACACACACACACACACACACACACACACACACACACACACACACACACACACACACACACACACACACACACACACACACACACACTCACACACATACACACACACACACACTCACACACACACACACACATATATATATATATATATATATATATATATACATATAAGCAAGTGTCACTAGCATAAATTCAATAAAAGACAGCATGTTGCAGAGTATGAAAATAATGCAAAAAGTACAAAACAATATTTGCATAAACATATATATTGTGTAAAAAGTAAAGTAAGGAGCCACGTCGTGCCAAGACGCGTATAGGGGATACGGTGTTAGTGACCATAATTGTTACAGACCTTCAGCACATGATTTTTGGGGTAATATGGTCGGTATTACGCGCGTGCCGCTTCACTTTCCCCCCAAAATATCCGGTACCCATTTAAGGCTGGGTGAAACCGGAAGTCGTCGGTTAGGATCGAACTCTACCTCTTGTCTTTTGTAGTCCAGTTTACTAACCAGTGAGCTATCACGTAAATAAAAAAAAGTACTTTTCTGCTGCTGTGTTCATCCAACGATTACTTCTCTTGTTCATGCACCAATGATTGAACGTTACATAAGCGAAGTTACGTCTTAGACTCAACAAATCATATCTCAGGGTGGCATTTTAAAGTATATGGTACCATCTTAAGTTCTCGTCTTCTTCTTTCCTTTCCCATTTGCCTTTCAGCATCAAGGGAGATATGATTTGCGGTCTTTGGCTCTTTTGTTTGTCTCTGCTGTTGTTATGTTTCCCAGTGTTTCTAATATTCCGTTAATTTATATTTTTCGTTGTCGGCCCAAGGGTCTGGTGTTCTCGCAACGTTTATTGAAGGCTAGTTGTGTTGTGTTTTGATCTTTCTGATTTATCACTTGACCGAACCATTTTATCAGTTGTTTCTTTGTATATTCTAAGACAGGGGTTATACCTAGTTTTTTTCTCAATTTTTCATTATTGATCTTATCTCTCAGGCTGTTTTCTGTCATTCGACTAACACATTTCATCTCGATAGCAGTTATTTTTTTTAATTGTTCTTGCATCTAAGGCCCTGAACTGGCAGTGGTAGCTCAACGTTTGGATGAAGATTGTATTGTAGTTTGGTCTCTAGAATTATTTCCCTGTTGGACAATATGACGCACAGTGCGGCGAAACGAACGTAAAGAGTTACATTCCTCTGCTTGTTTTAGTTGTCTGCCGTCTATAGTTTAGTTGATGTTCTATTTCTCTTTTGCGATATTCATGACTTCTGTTTTAGTGATGTTGATAATTCGTCTGGCCTGGTTAAAAAGTTTTGCCTGTTATCAGAGCCACTGCGAGAGAGATGAAGTAGAGTATTAATAAGTTGTGTGATTCAACCCAGGTACCGTCTTATGTGGATTTCCAATTTGTAAAAGTCTAGGTGAAGATGTTAATGGAAAACAAAACACGCATAAATAAACAAAGTAACTTATTCTTACTTCATAGTTTGTAGCAGAACATTTGACAAAGTATAACATGACAAAGAATGACATGTAACATACATGGAACAAGCAGCAGAGGTTGAAAAAGGGGGGGGGGGTTTCTTTTGTTGTAATTTATAAGTCGTTTTACTTGTTCGCTTTTGTTGTAAGTCGTTTTACATTCTACTTTGCCTGCTGGTTTGCTCAACCGTTTTACATTCCACTTTTTTCGCAGCGCCGTTATCCGTTATATCTCCTAGACGTTTTAAGTCTTTTAAATATTTTACGATGGCAGTATTCTCAGAGATATTTCTTTGACGTGTCCTTCTCTACTATCTCTCTATCCTTGTGTTATAGAGTAAGAGTGTGCGTTCAAAATGCGCCGTTTCGCGCTGATGCCCTGACGTGCCTTGGTGTGCGTTCTTATTTTACTGCACTTGACATGCCGTTTGTTTATTCCTTATCGTCTTAATCTTGTCGACCTCCACCAGCCTGATGGCGTGTTATTTTATTGCCTTGATGAGCCTTGATTGAACCGTTATGTTCTTCTCCTTTCGTCATTGTGCCGCGACAACCTCCGTTGACCTTCTTAACCGTTAACTCGAATATTCATCTCACAACTCTGGTGAATCTCATGTAACAAAAATACTTCAAACAATTACCAAACTGTAATAAACTCATCAAGTCACGACATCGGCATAAGGTAACCTATAACTGAGAAAACTTTACACCTATTAATATACAAATATGAGACGGATTGCGATACATTTTTCTCCTATTTGTTCAATATATAAGAGAGTCGATTTACAAAATGACAGGTTTAACAGTCAATGGAAACATAATTAACAACCTAAGGTTTATTAAAGGCACGGTACATTTGGCGGAAAGTTCATAACAACCGCTGGTAGTGAGATAAATAAATATATAAGAAAAGAAACGACATAAATTTTGATAATTTCCAAGTTAGCGTCTTTCTTCTCGGAGTAACGTACCCTAGCACTTTATTCGGTCGTTCTCAAATCTGTCATTAGTAGACTTCTGGGTTAGGGTTAAGAGAAACCTAAACCAAATACTAAACCTAACCCTAAACCTTGTTGAAAAAAAATACAATTAAAAACAAAAAGTAGAAGCAGTTCATACATTCAAATACGCGTAGTCAATCAGGCATGACCACTCGTTTAGCAGAAAGACACTGAACTACAACTTTACAAAAAAATTGATTTAAACATTTATAGACTAAAACAGATTTAAAAAAAATATAGATAACACAGAGAACCTACAAGTCATTCTCAAATACAACAGAAATACTCTAGAGAGAGTTCAATAATATAGATATCTTGGACATGTAAAGAGCAACGAAAAAAAATGGAGATTGAAAAAACTAAAATAATAGAAATAACAAAACGTAATTCATAATAACATTAAATATGTAATCACATCAAATAAAATAAAACCAAAACTAAAATTGAGAACAATTTTTGCATAGTGCAAAAACATGGATATTAAACATGAGAACAGCAAAGAGCATTGAATCCCTTGAAATCTGAAATTAGAGAAGGTGAGAATTGGATTGATAGAAAAGAAAATGAAAGTTCGAAAATAGCTGAAAGTAATGAAAACAGAATTATTTAACACAATACGAACATGAACACATTTTTTACACATAAAGAAGTACAAGACTTTCTGAAAGCTATCTTGGAAAAATAAAATAAAGGGCAAACGAAGCAGAGGGAGAAAAACTACTAAAGTAGTATGATAATATCAAGAGATAGACAGAAGAGCCTATGACTGTATGTACCACGAAGGCGACAAACAATAAAATGACGGTCTATTGTAACCAACCTTCGATACAAAGTAAGAAAGTACATGGGGATGGTGAATGAAGGTGCGATGGAATTATACCGGGCATGTACTTAAAATGAATCGAAATATCATCATTAGATATCATAACCCTAAATGACAGTGGGAGCCGCGATAGCTCAGTGGTTAGTGAACTGGACTACAAAGGACAAGAGATAGGGTTCGATCCCAACCGACGGCTTCCAGGTTCACCCAGCCTTTAATGGGTACCGGATTTTTTTCTGGCAAAGTAAAGCATCACAGGCATAATACCTACCACATTACCCCAAAAATCATGTGCCGAAGGTCTGTAAAATGTATGGTCACTCACACCATATTCGCTATACGCCACTTGGCGTGACGGTGGTACTTTACTTTTTTTTGCTTCATGTGACAGTAGATGTATGGTAAGATAAATTGAGGAAGCTCAGAAGGTACCGCTTGTAGTCCTGCAAAAATAAAGTGTCCAACATGGGGCTACAAAACACAGAAGTCAAGAGAAAGTTTAATCGACAGATAATCTTCATAGCACAACGGACAACTCCATGGTGTTCTGATCCGATCCGCAGCACCTTCTCCATTGTGAGACACTCCCGCCACATACAAACGAGGGCACTGAGAATGGCTTCAACTGAGATGTACGAACTCAGTAGCACCAGAGAATAAATACCTTGTCCTCAATGGGACAAATAATAATAAATGAATATTATTATATAGGGAAACTTCCGAGCTGATATATGAGCCAATAACTTCAGAGGAAGAGGTATGTTTACAGCACTCGGAACAAAAAAAAATCACAAATAATGAACAACAACAAAAACACACAAAAAAACCAAAGAACAATAGATGGCCAAAAGCAAGATCAAACTCGTACTCCTCGACACAGCGATTTGACACGAGAACCAAACGCTAGAGCACACGGCCAACTAGCTACCAAAAAAGTTGCTATCAGTTGAGACATTTTTCACTGATTAGTACTCATAACTCATAGGGTTACGAACACAACTCGGGAATAAATTGAATATATGTATTTTCCTATTAAGACAAGAATTTTCCTGTCTATAAATGTAAATAATAAATGAATATTATTATTATAGACAATAATATGAAAATACATATATGCAATTAATTATCATGTTGTGATCATAACCCTATGCTATAGTCACGTGTACACATGCGTGAAAGACATCGCCAATGATAGCTACTTTTTTAGGTGGCTTAGTTGGCCCTGTACTCTTACTTTTAGTTCTCGTGGCACGTCGATGTGTCAAGGAGTACGGGTTCGATTCTGCTATTGTTCTTTGATATTTTATGTGTGGATTATTTGTGATTTTTTTTTTTCCGAGTGATGTAAACAAACATCTACTCCTGAATTTGTTCACTTTATCCCTAACCTTCTTATTCGCCTCTTACAACCAGCGTAGCAAGTAACAGTGACTCTTTATTTTCTCTCCCTGACCGTGGTCATGGCCCAAGTAGCGATAGGAGCGAAGGTAGAAAGGAAAGAGCCTCCTCACACCTTGAGGGAAACGTTTAGGGATTAGGGTATTACAAGAAAAAAATAATAAAGAGTCCCCCTGTCACGCCAAGAGGCGTATAGGGAATATGGTGTTAGTGACCCGTCACGCCAAGAGGTGTATAGGGAATATGGTGTTAGTGATCATAAATTGTACAGACCTTCAGCACATGATTTTTGGGGTAATGTGGTCGGTATTACGCCCGTGCCGCTTTACTTTCCCAGAAAAAAAATCCGGTACCCATTTAAGGCTGGGTGAACCCGGAAGCCGTCGGTTGGGATCGAACCCTACCTCCTGTTTTTTGTAGTCCAGTTCACTAACCACTGAGCTACCGCGGCTCCCGATTAGGGTGTTAGAGTCCATAATATTTATAGCCACGATCACTTATATAGGCAGAAGTAGGATGTCTGATAGTCACAGAGCTGGACACTAAGTGCGTCTTGTAGATGATGGCTTAAACCAGAATCGGTGAATCAGAACAGTTCACGCCATACCCCCCCCCCCCCCTCTTCGCTGTGCCTGTAGTAACAAACTAACTGGTGTACTCTATCCAAACTAGTTTGGATGGAATAATGAAGGTAAAGATTATAGTAAAGTACGAAACTTGAATCGGTGTCTTAGCACGAGAGTTTTCACCCATGTGCTCTGCCGCCTATCCAGAAGTGTTCGAAGACTTCTGGATAGTGTCGCTTCAAGCATCGAAACTCACGTTGACGTTCAGGAGTGCGGGGCAATGACAGAACGGACAGGTTGGCTAGCTGTGCCATTGTTGAAGACGTCAACCAATGGATCAGGCAGACGTCATAAATCCCCTCCGAGATGCGGGAAGGACACAAGTCTTCGACAACTTCCACGCCTAAAGATGGGAGTAAAGGTGGGCAGCCAGAAACGAGATCCTCAGTGGACGCATAAGAGGACTTATCAACCAACACAGAACTGGAGTCGTCAGTCGCTGAAGACTGTGCGACTTGCTGAGGATCTGAGCAACAATGGACATGTTCGGAGTGCAGTGATGATAACCCACAAATAACTCAATAACTCAATAAGGAGAATTCATGTACAGATAACAAGTAGTAGTGTAATTGATCATTATCATCATCAAGTACCGGGCCTACTGGCGTAGGTGATCGTGTCTCTCCACAATTTTCGATCTCGGCAGCTATTTATCATGTCTGTTGTTGACCTTCTGCCAAGCCATTCTCTTAAGCTATTTGTTATTTTTTCTCTTTGCTTCCCTCTATCTCTTCGTCCCTCAATTTTTCCAGTTGTTACAATATATTCCAGTTGTTCTCTTCTCATTACATGGCCAAAAAATTATGATTGTCTCTTCCTAATATTGGAAATTAGTTCTCTTTTTGCTTTGACCTTTTTCAGAACTTTTTCATTACTCTTCTTAGCTGTCCATGGTACTCTCAACATTCTTCTGTAAAACCCATTTCTACAGACTCCTGTTATTTTCTTGTCTGTTGTCCTATTGTCGTTGATTCGCATCCATATGTTAAGACTTGCGCTATATAACATTTATGAACTCTTTTTCAGGTTTCTATTGTCAAAAATGGATTGCAAAGTTTCTTAATCATTTTTTGGAAAGCTGCTTTTGCCTGATTCATTCTGCATCTCACCTCTTTTGTACATCTTCTGTCTGAGGTTAACAAACTTCCCAAATATTTAAATTCATTTACCTGTTTTAATATTGTTCCACTTGTCTTTATTTTGCACTGAGGTGATGCCTTTTTCTTTGTTGTTACCATTACTTCTGTCTTTTTGCTATTAAGGCTGAGTCCTTTATTTTTGCTTTCTTTCACTGTAATGTCTAACATTTCTTGTAACTCATTTTCACTCTTAGCGGTTAAGACTGTGTCATCAGCATATCTTAGATTATTTATATTATGACTATCGATTGTTATTCCAGGCATGCCCCTTATGGATCTTAAAATAATCTCACTATACATATTCAGCAAATCAGGTGACAGCACTCAGCCTTGCCTAACACCCTGTGTTTTTTATTGAAACATTCCCAATAAGTAATATGATATGAACATAATAATAGTCTGTATAGTTTTATGTTAGTGAGTGGGAGTACTGAAAACCCAGTCATCAGGTGGACGCAATTTTGACTCCCAGCAGGACCAATTTTTATTTATGTAACTATAATTTTTAATGTGTCCTTGTTTGTGTGTGTGTGTGTGTGTGTGAAAGAGAGAGAGAAGGAGAGAGAGAGAGAGAGAGAGAGAGAGAGAGAGAGAGAGAGAGAGAAAGAGAGTGAAGGAGACATAGAGGGAGAACACTATTAAACGGTAGCGAGTTTTGACCTACATACACCTGCAAGGGAAAGGGCTGACTTATACTAATGCTCGGAATCCCCTGGAGATATAAAGTGACGAACAATGAAGTCCTGAATCGTGCTTGAATGCCAAGCGTGTTCAATATCCTTCAGCAATGTTGCTTAACATGGTTAGATCACCTGTAAATGTCTCATTCGCATGGAAGTAAAGATGGATACGACCATAAACGAGAGGCTTAGTGGGCGCATAAGATAAATTATCAACCAACATTGAACTGGAGTCGTCAGTCACTGAACGCTGCGGGACTTGCTGTGGAGGGGATCTGAGCACCTATGGGCATGTTCGGAGTGCAATGATGATAACATATGATGATAACATATGATGAGTGTAATGATGAGACAAATAATTCAATAATTCAATAACCTGTACCGAATGCAGGATTAGCGGATTCCTAAAGACATAGACCGAGAGAAAGTTCTGAACGTAAGAAACAAAGGGGAAACCCCTTTAAAGCTACAAAGATGTCTGTAGACGTGACAAATATACTCTTGATAGGGACATAACAGAAGAGCTCGCTAAAGACATGTCCAGCTGAAGGCCGACAGTGAACACAAGCTTGAAATTAAGTGAAGTTTGATATAAACAAGTTTCCTATTCTAGATGCTCATGAAGGAAGGAAAAACAACACAGACAAAATCTTTAAACAGATACACAGCCCATTGTCTCTCAAGATCGATGTGAGCCTGCTATGTATAATGTGCTCTTGAACTTAAAGTACAAATCACAGTTCAACTCGTTCCACTAAAATCTAATGAAGAGGGCTGAATATGATAACGCTATAAGATACGAAACTGCTATGTTCATTGAATGATTAATAACAAGAAGAAAAATAACCTCTACCGAGATGAAGTGTATTTGACGATTGACAGGAAAAAGCTTAACAGACAAGATAAAAAAATGAAGAACTGAGGAAGAAGCTAGGAATAACCCCTGCCATAGAATATATACAGAAACGACAGATAAAATGGTTTGGCCACGAGACAAGGCAGAATAATCAAAACACAACACAACGAGGCCTCTATAAACTTTGCAAGAACACCAGATCCAAGGGTCAACCACGAAAAAAGATTGATTTACAGAATATTAGAAACGTTAGGAAACATAACAGCAGCAGAGAAGAACAGAAGAGCAAAAGATCGCAAGTTATATCTCCCCTCGACACTATAAGGCAAATGCGGAAGGAAAGAAAGTAGAAGAAGATGTGAATGATCTTTCTTGACTATGTCGGTACTTCTTGGTTAGAATGTTATTTATTGGTGGGATAGTCTCTAAGAGAGTGAGGCTTACTTGAAAACAAACTCCAGCAATAGAATGAGGATTAAGGGGGTTACTGCAGAAAAAACCAAAATAACTGACATCACATGGACTAAAGGTGATCAGTGTTTGACAGCTGACTCAATGTGTCCGGATCAGGAACCATAGCTGATCAAAACTCTTCTTTAGCCCCCCCCGCGGCCCCCCCCCCTCGGTAGTTTTGGAGATACAGGTCTATTAATTAGTTTGGTCAAGGGAGTAACGATTGGGAAACTCCTACCCGGTACCCAAAATGTGTCACGCCGATGTCAAGATATTTTGAAGCAAAAGATACACATGTCGTAGTTTGATATAAAACTGCTACACCACGCCGATTTAATGTTAGTTTAAGGGCGGACGACAAATATTAGTAACAATTAGGAGAACACAGAGAAAGAAGTAGAAAATAAGAAGGTTACTATAACCTCAAATTAACAATAAACACTAGAGTGGGAGAAGGCTCTTGTGGCTATCATCAGTACCATGCCGAGACAAGCTTTATGGAGATGTCACCAGGCCTGAGCTACCAAGTGTTTTCTTCGAACTGACATCTAGAATTGTAAGCAGAAGAAAATTAACAACACTTACATGTGAGATATGTGCTCCTTCTTACTAGTAGTTTAATTATTATATCCACAACATATGTTATTTTAAAACATTCTTCCATTGCGCTTGTCGCGTTCTTGGTTATAGTATCATAATAATAATTGTTGTGTTCGGTCAGTTCTATTAGTACCAACAATTCTCATCATAGGGGTGAACGTCTTAGTGCAGATTATTGTTCCTAGAGTATTTTCATAAAAATTTATACATCATTTCAATTATATGAATTGTACTGTTTTCGATTGTTTTGTTTTTTCATGAACGCTGTCTCCATTATCGACTTTCATCCCTTAAGAAATAAGATATAAAAAAAAAAAGTAAAGTACTCCCGTCACGCCATGTGGCGTATAGGGAAATATGGTGTTAGTGACCCTATATTTTACAGACCTTCAGCACATGATTTTTGGGGTAATGTGGTCAGTATTACGCCCGTGCTGCTTTACTTTCCCAGAAAAAAATCCGGTACCCATTTTAAGGTTGGGTGAACCCGGTGGCCGTCGGTTGGGATCGAACCCTACCCCTTGTCCGTGGTAGTCCAGTTCACTAACCACTGAGCTATCGCGGCTCCCAAGAAATAAGATATAGCAACTCGACATTGTTTATGCAGATATTAAAAGACAACATTTAATTTTGTTTGAATCGGGTGATAAGACAGAAATAATTAAATGTGATACAAACAGTCATCAACAGAAGCTACCAGAGTACTAAATCAAAGAGACGACCACGAAAAAAAAAAATTGACGGGATACTAAAAAACAATTAGGAAGTATAACAGCAGGAAAAGCCAACAGAAGAGCAAAAGAGAGCAAAAATATAATTCCTCGACAATGAAAATCTTAACAAATACGGAAATTCACTTGTTTCTTTTACGTGCTTAATAGCACATTATAAAACACTTGTATCGTCAATTATCACTAGGATTATACACTTAGGTCAAGGTCAAGTACGAGACTTGAACCGGCGTCTTAGCACGCGAGTTTACACCCATATGTGCTCGGCCGCCTATCCAGAAATGTTCGGAGATTTCTGAATAGTGTCGCCTCAAGCATCGAAACTCAGATGCGAAGCGACATTCCTCACCTTCCTAGGGTAATACCCTGGTACCCATTTCTGCCAACGGCTGGGTCGACCGTGGGGGTATTTTTTTTTCCAACCACGAGTACAATTCACACTGCTCCTTACGGGAATCGAACACGGGCTGTCAGAACGTCGGTAGTCCAGTAGGGTGGTTTTCCCAACTAGGCTACCGAGACACGATGAGATGATTAAATCATACACAAAAAGAAAACCTTATCCATTGAGATATGTTGGATTCAAGCATGATACTTTCGAGTGTGATAAGAGAACGCTAATTCTACAGCTGCAGCGCAACAATGCACTTCTGGAAGCGAACATAGAATTATGGAGTCTGTAAGTCAAAGTCATGCCATTTTAACAAATTCACTTATCCAAAAAGTAGCCAAAAATTGCAAAACAGCATGGGCTTCAAGCAGTCAGTAAATCCTACCTGGTCGCATACGAGCAAAGAAACAGAACTATATCAAAGCTTTACTTCTCTTCTACTGTGAGTCATGAACCCGACTAAACAAAATGGATCATCATCAAGTACCGGACCTGCTGGCGTAGGTGCTCATGGCTCTCCACAACTTTTGATCTCGACAGTTATTTATCATTTCTGTTGTTTGACCTTCTGCAAAGCCATTCTCTTAAGCTGTCTGGTATTTTTTCTCTTTGCTTCATCCCTAAATTTGTCCAGTTGTTACAATATGTTTCAGTTGTTCTCTTCTCATTACATGGCCAAAAAATGATGATTGTTTCTTCCTAATATTGGGAATTAGCTCTCTTTTCGGTTTGACCTCTTTCAGTACTTTTTCATTACTCATCTTAGCTGTCCATGTTATTTAAAACATTTTTCTGTAAAACCACATTTCTACAGACTAAACAGAATAGATATGCCAATAATAATAAAGAGGTATGGTAACCAGACATCCAAAATTGCGATGGAGAAGTCGGATATGTCGGGTTGAAAGGCTCCGCTTTGACAACTTGCTGTAAACTACAATACAGCGTATCTACTTTTGTTTTTCTAACTTTAATTTAATGGGGGCGGGGGGGAGGTTAAGAGGGGTAGTTATACTACAAAAGCAGAAAGAAAAGCAAAACAGAAGCAGACCATGTGTTTATAACAAACAGAAAAGAGCAAGTAAATGGCAATATCAACCATTAGCTCAGCGCATAAATATTAGGGGCAATGTTTGAAATAATCTTAAAAAAATATACTTTCGGCATTATCCCATTGCTGGGGTCTGTCCGGGGGGAGGGAGAGGGGAGGAACCTTTTATACCGGAGAATAAAGGTAGCATGTCCAGTGCGTGTCCAACGAGGTGTCTTGGTATGACCTTTTATTTCACCGCGATAGAAACAAAAAAACGATTGATCCTAAGTCTTTTCGAACCCACGTTCCCCTGGTTTGGAGCAAGACAAGATATAGATTCAAGAAATGAAAGATTTGGGGCAGTCAAACTTATGAAGTATAACACTCTTCTGTGTATTTGGTGTCTCTACGTTTTATTTTTGTGTTTTTCTTGTAAGAAACAGGTCTCAGACTAAATAAAACTAATCTCATATAATATATATGGATATACTTATACATATAGTTATCGTTTGCTGTTATAATTTCAGCCAAATATTGATATTGAAACTGTAATTGTATAATTGTCACTTCGTTTATAAGAATAAATAATACAATGGATCTACTAAGTAAAAAAAAAAAAATGTAAATTTCATTGTTCTAGTTTTTTTTCCACGTCACCATCACACTGTTTTAAATTATTAGTGCTTGTGAAAAGAAATACTAAAAACTTGTTTATATCTTGTACCCTTCTTATAAAGAACGTTACATTTGTACGACACAGTCATTCGTAAATTTTAAGAAGTGATCTTTACCCAGTGTGAATGTATAATTAGAGACTGTTATACGGACTAAAAAGAGGCCGACCCAGAGAGACACTGAGAAGAACTTTAATCAGAGAGGCAAGAGCAGCAGGAATCAGCTCCCTCAATGAGATAGAGTTGCTTGCACAGAACAGAGACAAATGGCGAGATTTGATAAAATATCTTTAGAAGGATTGAAAACTGCTAGAATAAGAAAAATTAGATAAGAGAAAGAGTATCTTGGTCTATGCCCTAAGGGCCGCCTATGGCTCGAAAGGTCAATAGATAGATAGATAGATAGATAGATAGATAGATAGATAGATAGATAGATAGATAGATAGATAGATAGATAGATAGATAGATAGATAGATAGATAGATAGATAGATAGATAGATAGATAGATAGATAGATAGATAGATAGATAGATAGATAGATAGATAGATAGATAGATAGATAGATAGATAGTTAGATAGATAGATAGATAGATAGATAGATAGATAGATAGATAGATAGATAGATAGATAGATAGATAGATAGATAGATAGATAGATAGGTAGGTAGGTAGGTAGGTAGGTAGGTAGATAGATAGATAGATAGATAGATAGATAGATAGATAGATAGATAGGTAGGTAGGTAGGTAGGTAGGTAGGTAGGTAGGTAGGTAGGTAGATAGATAGATAGATAGATAGATAGATAGATAGATAGATAGATAGATAGATAGATAGATAGATAGATAGATAGATAGATAGATAGATAGATAGATAGATAGATAGATAGATAGATAGATAGATAGATAGATAGATAGATAGATAGGTATATAGATAGATAGGTAGGTAGATAGATAGATAGATAGATAGATAGATAGATAGATAGATAGATAGATAGATAGGTAGATAGATAGATAGATAGTAGTAGTAGATAGATAGATAGATAGATAGATAGATAGATAGATAGATAGATAGATAGATAGATAGATAGATAGATAGATAGATAGATAGATAGATAGATAGATAGATAGATAGATAGATAGATAGATAGATAGATAGATAGATAGATAGATAGATAGATAGATAGATAGATAGATAGATAGATAGATAGATAGATAGATAGATAGATAGATAGATAGATAGATAGATAGATAGATAGATAGATAGATAGATAGATAGATAGATAGATAGATAGATAGATAGATAGATAGATAGATAGATAGATAGATAGATAGATAGATAGATAGATAGATAGATAGATAGATAGATAGATAGATAGATAGATAGATAGATAGATAGATAGATAGATAGATAGATAGATAGATAGATAGATAGATAGATAGATAGATAGATAGATAGATAGATAGATAGATAGATAGATAGATAGATAGATAGATAGATAGATAGTTAGATAGATAGATAGTTAGATAGATAGATAGATAGATAGATAGATAGATAGATAGATAGATAGATAGATAGATAGATAGATAGATAGATAGATAGATAGATAGATAGATAGATATATAGATAGATAGATAGATAGATAGATAGATAGATAGATAGATAGATAGATAGATAGATAGATAGATAGATAGATAGATAGATAGATAGATAGATAGATAGATAGATAGATAGATAGATAGATAGATAGATAGATAGATAGATAGATAGATAGATAGATAGATAGATAGATAGATAGATAGATAGATAGATAGATAGATAGATAGATAGATAGATAGATAGATAGATAGATAGATACTAACTATATACATACATGTATATACATATATATATATATGCATACAGACTGCAAATATATACAACAACAAAATTCGATTCCATATTTTAAAAAAAAAACACAAGTCATAGTTCTAATTTTTTAAAAATAACACTAACCAAAAAAAAGAGGAAGAAAATAGAAAAAAACCAGATGCTAGCGTATCAGCGAACGGTTGAAGTACTAGGGAAGCAAAGTAACACAATTTGTATGAATAGAAACAATTGAAGATGTCAACAAATATATGATCACTTAGTTATTCTCCAAACATCCTCACTCTATATCAGACAACTTTAATAGATGCTCAGATCTATTCCATTGTGTATTCTTCAGCTTGTAACAACTGACAGCCCCCGTTCTGTGTTAGCTCACCAGTCTTCTTTAACATTCTACGCTCTTGTCTGGTATCACCCGTTTTGACTTTATGTTCTAGTAGTTCAGTCATGGTTGTATATTCACATTCAATGCTTGAATCATTTATTCGTACTGCCTTTCTGGGGTAATTTAGAAAGTCAACCTCGTCAATTGCTCGTCTATTCTCAACAACAGCCATGTCAACAAGCCTATTTGCTCGTTTGTTTTCTCTTACACCAGAGTCCCCAGGTGCAATAAATAAAGCATAATTTTGTCAGCCTTCACCTCACCAGAGACTCCAACCACAGCCTTTGAGTCCCACTAATTTCAAACTTTTTTCAATAAATAAAGGATAAATAGTTTTTAAAAAAAAAATAACTATTGTCAACATTAGAAATCTACGGTGCACAGAACAAAAATAACCATACAAAAGATATAAGTGCTGTGGACTTTCAGTTTTTTTTTTTGGGTACTAATATGACATTTGGATAAAACCGGAAAAGGAAATGTCAGAATTGTCATCATTTCAAACACGCTGCCGGAGATAAATTATAGAAATATTTTGGCCAAATAGAAACAGCAATCAAGAACAGATGAAGAGGTTCTACCAGGTTGGAGATCATATATAATTATAATAGGGTGATCATGTATATAGTCGTAGTAGGGTAACGATTGTATGTAATCATAGGGGTAAAAGGATAAAGATTCATCAAGATGCATACAATTGTGAAGCTGCTGTAAAGCTGATGATAAGTATGGCAATTTAATATAAAAAAAAGGAAAAAAGTGGTATGTAACAGCTTTACGTAGATGAAAAACAAAATAAAAGCAGAACGACATTTCAGACAAGTAGACCTTTAGCTGGAAAAATAAACAACACATAAAATATATAAGGGCAAAAAATGAAATATATACATGGCGATAACATGCTAGACTTTCTAAAGAGAAATATAAGTCACTTCCTGTGGTTCGGTGCTTGGTCAGGCACTGACTGGACTAAACTAGATAAGGCCGGCTAACGGCGTACACAGGTGTGAAATAAAGTTAAAGGGAATGGCTCTAAAAATATGTGGAGATGAGTATTAGATCACGGACTGTGTGTTTTCCAATATGTGTAGCTACACGAAAAAAATAATAATGATATAGTAATAGCAGGGCGAGGGAGCCGCGATAGCTTAGTGGTTAGTGAACTGGACTACAAAGGACAAGAGGCCAGGTACGATCCTGATCGACCCCTTCCGGGTTCACCCAGCGTTAAATGGGTACCAGATTTTTTCTGGGAAAGTAAAGCAGCACGGATGTAATACCGACCATATTACCCTAAAAATAATGTGTCGAAGGTCTGTAAAAATTATGGTCACTAACATCACATTCCCTATTGGCGTGACGGCGCTCTTTACTTTTTTTTTAATAGCAGGGTGACGATTGTATATAGCCATAGTAGGGTGATGATTGTATATAGCCATAGTAGGGGTGATGATTGTATATAGCCATAGTAGGGTGACGATTGTATATAGCTATAGTAGGGTGACGATTGTATATAGCCATAGATGGGTGACGATTGTATATAGCCATAGTAGGGTGATGATTGTATATAGCCATAGTAGGGTGATGATTGTATATAGCCAAATTAGGGTGATGATTGTATATAGCCATAGTAGGGTGATGATTGTATATAGCCATAGTAGGGTGATGATTGTATATAGCCATAGTAGGGTGATGATTGCATATAGCCATAATAGTAGGGTGATGATTGTATATAGCCATAGTAGGGTGACGATTGTATATAGCCATAGTAGGGTGATGATTGTATATAGCCATAGTAGGGTGATGATTTAGCTTGATAGATCATACGATAAAAAGAATTATTAATGCAGTTAACAATACCGTAATACAGAAGTATACAGAGGAAAGGCGAAAGCATCGTTGTTGGTATCCTACGAGGGATTGCTCCGACAAAAGCAGCTTTCCAAAAAAATGAGCAAGATACTTTGCAATCCATTTTTGACAATCGAAACAAGAAAAAGAGTTCTTAAATGTTATATGGAGTCATAGAAAAACATGAAATTCACTGGAGTCTGTAGAAATATGGCTTTACAGAAGAATGTTGAGAATACCATGGACTGCTAAGAAGAGTAATGAAAACGTTCTGAAAGAGGATAAAGCAAAAAGAGAGCTAATTTCCAATATTAGGAAGAAACAATCCTCATTTTTTGGCCATGAAATTTGAAGAGAACAGCTAGAATATATTGTAATAAACGGGAAAATTGAGGGACGAAGAGATAGGGGAAAGCAAAGAGAAAATATACCAGACAGCTTAAGAGAATGGCTTGGCAGAAGGTCAACAACAGAAATTATAAATAACTGTCGAGATTGAAAATTGTGGGGAGACATGATCACCTACGCCAGCAGGCCCGGTTTTGATGATGATCCCACAAGGGATTATAAAGTAGGTTATCTATTAATTACGCTGCATATCCGTGGATGGATTAACGATGTGGGGCCTATTAGTGTAGTCGTAGAAGCCTCGCTTATCACGTCGAACACTAAGGTTCGAATCTCGCTCATTCCCGCCAATCAACCCAGTCGGAATAAAATGGGTAACTAGCTGTTGGTCAGGGAAGATAAGACAATTGGGGAGAGTTCAATGGATCGCGCTATTTCAAAAGATGTGTCCATGGGGAGTAGTGGCTCTACACTCCATTCTCTTACTTCAGTAAAATACTGCTAAGGGACACCGTATTTTCATTAATCTTATCAGCGGAAGTGGAAAGTATGCATAATAAAAAAGATAATATTTTAACACTTTATAGATAGGTAGCCTTCATTACAACTCTGTAGCCATCAACTTCCTCTTCTTTTCTCTTTTCACTGATACCTAAAAGGTTTCGCGGTTTATATCATTTGTCGTTCTTGATCTGCTCGAATTGTCTGAATTAGAGATTTTCCTTTGTTGTTACATGTCTCTGTCACTGCATCTATCCATCTTCTTCTGGGTCTTCCTCTTGGTCTTTTTCCATGCATTCTCGAAAAGAACGTCCTTGATGGTGATTGATAAGGATTCATTCTGACCAGGTGGCCAAAACATTTAAATTGTTGTTGTTCTATATAATCTTGGCAGGGTTTTGTTCCTACTATTTTTCTTATGGTTTCATTTGGTATTCTACCTCTTCTTGTGTTATTTGTTACTTTTCTCAAGCATCGTATCTCACGACAGGGCTATGAAATACATGCATCTTCCCATTTGTGACTTAATTTATGCACGCACACACGCATACATTTATTTTATACCATATAAAGTAATATTGTGTGTGCGCGCGTTTGTGGGCGCGTGCGTGTGTGTGTGGGGACGTATGTGTGTGTGGGGGCGTATGTGTGTGGACGCGCGCGTGTGTATATAACTAATAACATAGCTTGTAGGGCTTCAAACCAGAAGAACGCATGTTCGAATCCCGGTAGGGTCACAAGTTTTGTGTTTTTCCAATCAGGGTGAAATAAAAACTCACACTCGAAAACATCACGGCGACTGGACTGGACAAGCGACCTGAATTCTTTGGTCCTTTAAGTCCCTCCGATAAACCCCATATAGGAGAAATACCATAAAGATAATAGTTTTGTATACAAATTATTGTTATGAGGGAGTGTTGCGGCTAATTTACCTACTGCAAAACGGAATCGTATCCTTTTTATTGTTATAAAAATGGTCACCATTACCAAAGCTTGGGAGCCGCGATAGCTCAGTGGTTAGTGAACTGGACTACAAAGGACAAGAGGTAGGGTTCGATCTCAACCGACGGCTCCGGTTCACCCAGCCTTAAATGGGTACCGGATTTTTTTCTGGGAAAGTAAATAGGCTCGGGCGTAATATCGATCACATTAGTAGTATAGCAGGGATAAAGATGCATACAAATGTGATGGTGCTGTAAAGCTGATGATAAGTATGGCAATTTATTACAAAAGGAAAAAAGTAGCATGTAACAGCTTTACGTGGTTGAACAACAAAACAAAAGCAGAACGACATTTCAGACAAGTAGACATTCAGCTGGAAAAATAAACAACACATAAAATATATAAGGGTAAAAAGTGAAATATATACATGGTGATAACATGCTTGACTATCTAAAGAGAAATATAAGTCACTTTCTGTGGTTCGGAGCGTGGTCAGGCACTGACTGAACTGAACTAGATAAGGCCGGCTAACAGAGCGTACACAGGTGTGAAACAAAGTAAAAGGGAAAGCAAAGTAGGTTTTGAGTCACGTTTGGCCCATAAATTAACAAAGATATATAGCAAGGCGCGCAAAGCGCCTAATGGACGGAAGGCGCAGGGGTTGCTGACCTTGTCTGTGAAGTAAAGTAAAAAGTAAAGTACCTCTGTCACGCCAAGTGGAGTATAGGGAATATGGTGTTAGTGACCATAAATTTTACAGACCTTCGGCATATGATTTTTGGGGTAATGTGGTCGGTATTACGCCCGTGTCGCTTCACTTTCCCAGAAAAAAAATCCGGTACCCATTAAAGGCTGGGTGAACCCGGAGGCCGTCGATTGGGTTCGAACCCTACCCCTTGTCCTTTGTAGTCCAGTTCACTAACCACTGAGCTATCGCGGCTCCTTGTCTGTGAAGGGGAGGTAAAATGGTTCATTGTTGCCTAACAAGGAGCGATAGAAATAGTTTAGTAGATTATAAAGCATCAGTGAAAAACAATAACATTACATATAAAACAGTAAACAAAGATATATTTTATTCTGTTATTATCGTAGTAGATATATTACACAACATATAGTGGATATTACTTCGCATTTCAATAGTTACAATATTTAGTACACAGAGTAAATATATAGTACAAGGATAGTACGATATGTGTCATGTCGTTGTATCAGACACGTATGTCATGTCGTTGTAGCAGTCACAGGTGTCATGTCGTTGTATCAGACACGTATGTCATGTCGTTGTAGCAGTCACAGGTGTCATGTATGCAGGTTGTCTAGTGTGTCGTGAAGGATGTATGTATGTTGTCTAGTGTGGCATGATGGCTGTAATCCGTTTGCCTAGTGTGTCGTTACGGATGTATGCCGGTTGTCTAGTGTGTCATGATGGCTGTGTGTAGGTTGTCTATTGTGTCTTGATGGGTGTATGTAGGTTGTCTAGTATGTCATGAGGGCTGTATGTAGATTGTCGAGTGTGTCATGATGGCTGTATGCCGGTTGTCTACTGTCTTGATGACTGTAGGCAGGCTGTCTAATGTATCTTGATTTTGACCTGATGAGTTACTAAAAATAGATTTTGACCTATGATGCAATGTCAGATGAGTTACTAAAATTAGATTTTTGACCTATGAGACAATATCCGAGGAGTTTCTAAAAATATATTTTTACCTATCGTGCAATACCAACGTGTCCACTTATCAATCAAAGACTTTAATACAGCTGAGAAAACTCTCATAAATAATTAGAATTTACTAATAATTTTGCCCATGATGGTAGTTAGTACTGTCTAAATGATTTGTAAAAATATTCCTACAACACTAGAAAATAAACACCACATTTAAAGACTATACTTAAAGTACACGCCCCTGTCACAACTCTGCTAAGAGAAGTACTGCAACGCATGAAAGTTGCGCCCCCTGCTATAACTCTACAAAGAAAGTGCTAACAAACACATAGGTTACACCCCTGACATAACCCCACTAAAAGAAAACAGTACTTTAAAACATGAAAATTACGCCACACGCATAACTCTAATAAAAGAAAAAATAGTACCCCTTGACCATTTTTGCGGTATACGCCTATGAAATCGATACAAATAGTAAATTTAACTTCTAGGCTTACCCCAAACTTTATATTATACATCACCATATCAAGAAGTTGCTTCAAATATCACATTTATGTTCCTTAACCTCGACCACTTTTTGAGGGATGCGCATATGAATCTGTTAAAAATAATAAATTTACACTCTACGCTCACCTAAAACTTTATTTTTGACATCCCCGTATCAAGAATTTACTGTAAAAAGCACGTTTATGTTTCTTACCCCCGACAACTTTTTGATGGCTACGCCTAGGAAATTGATAAAAAAAATACCAAGTCCTCCAACAACTAGAAAATACAATAAATATAGAAGATCATTGGAAACGGTAAAAGATATAATATGGAAAGAGACATGCGAAGAAACACTAGGGAAAAGAGAACGCCAGAATAAGGCATGGATGACAGCAGAGACCCTTGACAAAATTAAAGAAAGAAAGAACAAGAAAGCAGACATAAATAAAAGGAAAACAAGACATAATAAAGCCAAGACACAGGAAGCTTACACAGAGGTGAACAAGGAAGTGAGAAGATGCCTTAAAAGGGATACGAGGAAATATATATGTGAACTAGCTAAAGAGGCAGAAGAAGCATCAAATAAAGGGAATATGAAAGAACTGTACAACAGCACAAAGAAATTAAGTGGAAAATACAAACAGATCAATGTCTTTATTAAAGATAAGAAAGGAAATCTGCTTAGTAGTATAAGGGAACAAATGGTGAGATGGAAAGAGCACTTTGAAGAACTTTTGAATAGACCCGGTTCAAATAATCCTCCAGATATGCTACCAGCAGAAAAAGAGTTACACGTTAACTGTGGAAAACTAAGCATAGAAGAAATAATGAAAGCCATCAATATATATAAAAAATGGTAAAGCCACAGGACCAGATGAAATTCCTTCGGAAGCCATCAAAGTAGATATTAACACCTCTACCAAGATGCTACATAATCTATTAGATAAAATTTGGGTAGAGGGGAGAAATACCTAAAGACTGGAAAGAAGGTTATATGATCAAACTACCAAAGAAAGGAAGTTTACAGGAGTGCACAAATTATAGGGGAATTATGCTACTATCAGTGCCAGGAAAAATATTAAGCAGAATCATTCTGGAGAGACTAAAAGAGGCCATAGAGAAACATTTGAGAGATGAACAAGCAGGTTTTAGGAAGAACAGATCAAGTGCTGATCAAATGACTACTCTATGTATAATAATTGAACAAAGTTTAGAACTAAAATCCCCACTTTATATTGGATTCATAGATTACGAAAAGGCATTTGATAGTTTAGACAGAAGAATGCTTTGGAAGTTGCTGAGTCATTACGGAATCCCCATAAAGTTCATTAACCTGATAAAAACAATGTATGAAGGAACAAAATGTAGTGTGGTGCATGAAGGATATATTACAGAAGCATTTGAAATAAGAGCGGAAGTAAGGCAGGGATGCCTTCTGTCTCTCTCTGCCATTTCTCTTTCTACTGGCCATAGATTGGATTCTGAAAATAACTCAAAACAACTGAAATGGAATCCAGTGGTCACTGACCAAACAACCTGATGATTTAGAATTTGCTGATGACATAGCTCTCCTATCACACAGCCATCAACAGATGCAGGATAAAATGAGTATATTAGATGAGAGATCACAACAGATAGGACTGAAGATTAATAAAGATAAGACTAACATTATGAGAATTAATACAGTTGACAATAACCAAATAAAACTAGGAGAATTACCTCTATTAGATGTACAATCTTACATATATCTGGGCAGTAATATAGATAAAGAGGGAGGAACAGAAAATTATACCAAAATAAGGATATCAGAAGCAAGAGGAGCTTTCATTGCACTGGGAAATATATGAAAATCCAAAGAAATTAGGTTAAATACAAAAATAAAAATTTTCAACTCAAATGTTAAGGTGGCCCTATTATATGGCTGTGAAACATGGAGAACAACAAAATTGACAATCACGGAGATACAGACTTTCATTAATGGATGTTTACGCAGGATAAAAGGATGGAAATGGCAGGACAAAATCACTAACATAGAATTATGGAAATGTACCAGTCAAACACCAGTGGATAAAGAGATACAGCGAAGACGATGGCGCTGGATAGGACACACACTACGGAAGCCAACTGAGAGTATTACACAACAGGCCCTTTTTTGGAATCCCCAGGGGAAAAGACAAAGAGGAAGACCACGGAATTCTTGGAGAAGACAAATAGAAGGAGAGAAGAAGATGATGGGGAAAACATGGAATGATCTTATAAGAATGCCAAAAAGCAGAACGACTTGGAAAGTGTTTCTTGAAGACCTATGCTCCACTGGGAGCTAAAAAGGTAGAAGAAGAAGAAGAAGAAGACCCCCGACAACTTTTTGATGGTTACGCCTAGGAAATTGATAAAAAAAAATTTAAGTTAACCTATAGTTATACTCCCAACTTTATATTAGACATCCCTGTATTAAGAAGTTCCTTCAAATATCACTTTTATGTTCCTTACCTCCGACCACTTTTGAGGGATACGCATATGAATCTGTTAAAAATAGTAAATTTACACTCTACGCTCACCTAAAACTTTATTTTAGACATCCCCGTATAAAGAATTTGCTTTAAAACACTTTTATGTTTCTTAACCTCCATCCATTTTTGATGATTACGCCTATGAAATCGATAAAACAATAAAGTAAATTTAACCTCAAGGCTTACCCCAAACTTATATTTGACACGCCCATGTATCAAATTTACGTAAAAAAGCATTTTTATGATTTCTTAACCCCCAACCATTTTTGATGGATACGCCTATGAAACTATTAAAAATAATAAGTTTGCACTCTAGACTTACCACAAACTTTATATTAGACATCCCCGTAGCAACAATTTACGTAAAAGTCAATTTATGATTTTACTCCCCCCCCCCCTTCCTCTCGGACATTGCATCATTGGTCAAAATCTATTTTTAGTAACTCATCAGGTCAAAATCAAGATACATTAGACATCCTGCCTACAGTCATTAAGACACAGTAGATAACCGGCATACAGCCCTCATGACACACTAGACAACATGCATACATCCTTCACGACACACTAGACAACCTGCATACATGACACCTGTGACTGCTACAACGACATGACATACGTGTCTGATACAACGAACTGGCACCTGCGACTGCTACAGCGCCATGACATACGTGTCTGATACAACGACATGACACCTGTCGTTCTATCCTTGTACTATATATTTACTCTGTGTACTAAATATTGTAACTATTGAAATGCGAAATAAAACCCTCTATATGTTGTGTTATATATCTACTCAATAATAAAAGAATAAAATATTTCTTTGTTTTCTGTTTTAAATTTAATGTTATTGTTTTTCATTGATGTTTTATAATCTACTAAACTATCACTATCGCTCCTTGTTAGACAACAATGAACCATTTGTTACCTTCCATTGACAGACAAGGTCAGCGACCCCTGCGCCTTCCGTGCATAAGGCATCTTGCGCTCCTTGCTATATATCTTTGTTAATTTTTGGGCCAAATGCGATACAAAAACTCCCTGATATACTACTATCGTGTGAGGAAGGACAGCTCAGCTGCGTTGACTTTCTGTGCCGCTTGGTCTTATGTCTTTTGACGTGTGTTGTTGCGGCTATGATTATGACTGCACCTGCCTTTCTTTGTTTGGATATTCGATGAGACATTAATTCGGATGATTCAACAGACACGGGTGGTTGAGTAATTATGGATTTTCATTCCATTCGTTTGCAGTTGATACCCAGGTCTTCGAATAACTATAACCATTTTATCACCACACTTTTATTTTGACTTTCATTAGAAACCGATTATTTTTTTCAGGCGTAATATAAGTAGACAAGAACAATGCCTGTTCTATTCTTTTTCAACAACAGCATATAACTATAAAACCATCTGTTACTATATAGTTCTTATTCATCAAAGTTGTTATTTTAAAAACACCGTTTTAATGTTTCAAACTATACTTGTCTGTCCTTTTTTAAAAATAAAATAAATGTTTAGCCGTCCTATATATTATGCTCTTCATTACACTCTACGTCAAATATTAGGCTCATTATTAGATGAGGTCATAAATAGCGTGTGCAATATATACCGTTAAATAACAAGTATAAAATTATCTATTAAAAATACGTAAAAGATTATCTATAAAGAATACGTATAAGATTATCAATAAAGAATACGTATAACATTATCTATTAAAGAATACGTATAATATTATATATAAAGAATGTGTAGGATATTATAAAGAACACGTTTAAGATTATCTATCAAAATAATGAATCAATGTTGTTAGACTTAAACTACAAACTGGAAGACCATGTTGCCACTATTTTCTCACCCTTTGCTTTGATAGTCAGAGTACAGGCTGTGGAAATGAAATGGAATAGAAAGATCGTGTGTATATTGATAATATCACGAGGGAGTGCGCAATAAAATAATACTAATAGATGACTTACTGTCAATGGTAAAATCATGAATATCAAAATGGTACTGACATGCTACAAGATCTACAGTCTACAAGATCTACAAGATCTATGAAAGTTTTACAAGATAGAGTTCACGGTGAAAGGCGGACAGTGAAAGAGGTGGGAAGACAACATCAGAGAACGGATCTAGTCAATTAAACTTTATCACATCTCAACAAGAAGCTCTTGCTTGTGAAGTTTTAAAGTAGAATTGAGAAGTCGTGCTCAAGTGTGCTCTAACGACCACCAAGACTAAGGACCTAATAATGAGTTTGAAACCACTTAAACCTGTCCATCCAGCTTGGCAGAACGCAGGGATATATATATATATATATATATATATATATATATATATATATATTGTTAAACGAGGCCGATGTAGAGCTGGATGAAAAGTGGAAAAGTAAATATACAACTCTATATTATAGCGTAAGTAAAGTAAAGATCCCCCGTCACGCCAAGTGGCGTATAGGGAATATGATGTTAGTGACCATAAATTTTACAGACCTTCGGCACATAATTTTTGGGGTAATGTGGTCGATATTACGCCCGTGCCGCTTTACTTTTCCAGAAAAAAATCCAGTATCCATTTAAGGCTGGGTGAACCTGGAAGCCGTCGGTTGGGATCGAACCGTACCTCTTGTCCTTTGTAGCGCAGTTCACTAACCAATGAGCTATCGCGGCTTCCATATTATAGCGTTAATAAAAGGAAAACAGTACAACGATAAAAAAAATAATATTTTGTAGTCTTCTGTTTTTTAATGTAAAGTTGCTGCACTATATCTTGATCCAGATTCTTCCAGCGCCGTTAAACGTCTCATAGGGTTTGTAGTGCTTTTCGACATTCATCTCTTTTCTTGGCGAAATGTAATATTTTATTAAATTAGTCTATGCCTGTCATCTTTGCCTCTCTTATCGGAGTTTTTTTTACTTCATTTTCTCTGTAGGTTTTCCTTTTTGTTTGTATCCTGATGTTGTCCATAAGAACCTGTTTTGAAATTATCTTATTGTCTCTTCTCAATACATGCCCGACATAGGACCATCTCCTCTTCCTAATTGTAGATGAGATCGTTGGTTCAATGGTCGTTTCTCTTATCTCTATAAAAAAAAAAAAGTAAAGTGCCCCCGTCACGCCAAATGGCGGCGTATAGGGAATATGGTGTTAGTGACCTTACATTTTACAGACCTTCGGCACATGATTTTTGGGGTAATGTGGTCGGTATTACGCCCGTGCCGCTTCACTTTCATAGAAACAAAATCCGGTACCCATTTAAGGCTGGGTGAACCCGGAAGCCGTCGGTTGCGATCGAACCCTACCCCTTGTCCATTGTAATCCAGTTCACTAACCACTGAGTTGTCTTGAAAAGCGTTTAGTTTTTTCTCGATCTCTTTCCCGCTTTCACATGCATAGGTAAGGGTTGATAATACATTTGAGTTGACATTTCTAAGCTTAGGTTTCCTACTACGTTTTCTTGATTTCCTTAATTAGTCCGTTTTTAAAACTCGATATACTTCATTCAATTTTAGATTAATTTTCTGGCTCGAGAAAACCAGAGTAGACAAACATTTCCGCAGGCATATAAAGGGATGATCATATTGCTCCAGCTGCTAGGTAGCTTCACATCCATGAATTTTGTAAACGAATATATTTTACCTTCAATCAAGGTCCACAGCATATCTAAACTGAGTTTTGTAAGTCTACAGTTTCTCTATCGCAGCCTCCATTCTTCACACTACAGGTCGTTGTCATGTAAGGTACATAACTCTCGGAGATGACTTTGCTCACGGCTTAGACAAGAATGCGAGGTTTGGTTTTGGTCAAAGTCATCAGTTTGGGGGTGGGGGTGGGGGGAGGGGGAGTAAAGAATTTAAAGGAAATAATTTATTGTTCTTGGGAAGTAATTCGAGAAGCGCTCTAAGAAAGAGCTGTTTTTGATGTATTATAAGAAAACATAACATTTGGCATGTTTATCAAGGACAGTATAAGTCATACACACATATACACAATTGTATATACGATAGCATAAATAGGTTGATATTAATAATAACAAAAAGTCGAGTATGTTGTAACACTAAACTACACTAGACAAATGTGCACAGAGGAATAATAAAAATAAGTAGCAGTTAGGTAAATAAAATAAAACACCTGTGATAGATCAATTTTAAAATGTCAAATGTTATATATAAAACAAATATTGTAAGATACTAGAGAACACAAGCGTGGAGTTGAGAGTTAATAGACGTAGAAAAAAAGTATATAACTGAGATACCTGATAAGAAAAAAATGGATATTTTTCCCGTACTTGAGATATGAATCTAAAAAATAATTTACAGTTGCAACGTGTCTTCTCTATTGCGATTATATAACCGGTTTCCTTATCTGTAGCAAGTTATTGATTTGAGTTTACTTCGATTAATGAATCTTCAACAACACCGACGTAGTGTATTGTAAATGTTTCAAGCGTACACGAATAAATAACTGATAACTCTGCATTCATATTGACCATAACCGATTTTGAATGTTCGTTCATAGGTCTTCGTTTAACACTGATTAAAATTGAGATTTGTCGATGCTAATAGTTAGGGGCTATTTATAATATATTATATTGTAGCAAGACATATTTTAAATATAATCAATAGGTCCTATTGGTTATATACAAAAAATAAAAATCTTCAACTCCAATGTTAAGTCAGCCCTATTATATGGCTGTGAAACTTGGAGAATAACAAAAATAACAATCATGAAGATACATAGATTCATTAATGGACGTTTGTGCAAAATAAAAGAATGGAAATGAACACAATTACCAATATAGAAGTATGGAAAAGTACCAGTCAAATACCAGTGAGATGAAGAGATACAGCGAAGGAGATGGCGCTGGATAGGACATACATTACGGAAGCCAACTGAGAGTATCAGGCCCTTTTTGGAATCCCCAAGAGAAAAAGATAGAGGAAGACAAAATTTCTTGGAGAAGACAGATGGAAGATAGGTGGATGCTCCGCTCAAAGTTGAAAGGTAGAAGAAGAAGAATAGGCCCTATAGGTCTCCCAAGAAAAAAGAACGACAGGGTTCGGAAAATCTCCACGGTGCAATGTAATTAGTGCGCCCTGACAATATTTCATTATTATCTTCCTTGAATATTCCATTTGTAGTTTGTTACATTGGGTGTTTAACGTGCAGTTTACTGCTGTGGGGGAGTTAAAATTGTAGTTTACTGTTGTGGGGGAGTTAAAATTGTAGTTTACTACTGTAGGGGAGTTAAAGTTGTAGTTTACTGTTGTGGGAGAGTTAAAATTGTAGTTTACGGCTGTAGGGGAGTTAAAATTGTAGTTTACTGTTGTGGGGGAGTTAAAATTGTAGTTTACTGTTGTGGGGGAGTTAAAATTGTAGTTTACTCCTGTGGGGAGTTAAAATTGTAGTTTACGGCTGTAGGGGAGTTAAAATTGTAGTTTACTGTTGTGGGGGAGTTAAAATTGTAGTTTACGGCTGTGGGGAGTTAAAGTTGTAGTTTACTGTTGTGGGGGAGTTAAAATTGTAGTTTACTACTGTGGGGGAGTTAAAGTTATAGTTTACTGTTGTGGGGGAGTTAAAGTTGTAGTTTACTGCTGTGGGGAGTTAAAGTAGTAGTTTACTGCTGTGGGGAGTTAAAGTAGTAGTTTACTGTTGTGGGGGAGTTAAAATTGTAGTTTACTGTTGTGGGGGAGTTAAAATTGTAGTTTACTGTTGTGGGGGAGTTAAAATTGTAGTTTACTGTTGTGGGGGAGTTAAAATTGTAGTTTACTGTTGTGAGGGAGTTAAAATTGTAGTTTTCTGTTGTGGGGGAGTTAAAATTACAGTTTACTACTGTGGGGAGTTAAATTGTAGTTTACTGCTGTGGGGAGTTAAAGTTGTCGTTTACTGTTGTGGGGAGTTAAAATTACAGTTTACTGCTGTGGAGAGATAAAATAGCAGTTTACTGTTGTGGGGAGTTAAAATTGCAATTTACTGCTGTGGGGGAGTTAAAATTGTAGTTTACTCCTGTGGGGAGTTAAAATTGTAGTTTACGGCTGTAGGGGAGTTAAAATTGTAGTTTACTATTGTGGGGAGTTAAAGTTGTAGTTTACGGCTGTGGGGAGTTAAAGTTGTAGTTTACTATTGTGGGGGAGTTAAAATTGTAGTTTACTACTGTGGGGGAGTTAAAGTTATAGTTTACTGTTGTGGGGGAGTTAAAATTGTAGTTTACTGCTGTGGGGAGTTAAAGTAGTAGTTTACTGTTGTGAGGGAGTTAAAATTGTAGTTTACTGTTGTGGGGGAGTTAAAATTGTAGTTTACTGTTGTGGGGGAGTTAAAATTGTAGTTTACTGTTGTGGGGGAGTTAAAATTGTAGTTTACTGTTGTGAGGGAGTTAAAATTGTAGTTTTCTGTTGTGGGGGAGTTAGAATTGTAGTTTACTGTTGTGGGGAGTTAAAGTTGTAGTTTACTGTTGTGGGGGAGTTAAAATTACAGTTTACTACTGTGGGGAGTTAAATTGTAGTTTACTGCTGTGGGGAGTTAAAGTTGTCGTTTACTGTTGTGGGGAGTTAAAATTACAGTTTACTGCTGTGGAGAGATAAAATAGCAGTTTACTGTTGTGGGGAGTTAAAATTGCAATTTACTGCTGTGGGGGAGTTAAAATGGCAGTTTACTGCTGTGGGGAGTTAAAATTGTAGTTTACTGATATGGGGGAGTTACAATTGCAGTTTACTACTGTGGGGGAGTTATAATTGCAGTTTATTACTGTGGGAGAGTTAAAATTGCAGTTTACTACTGTGGGTGAGTTAAAATTGCAGTTTACTGCTGTGGGGAGTTAAAATTGCAGTTTAGTGCTGTAAGGAGTTAAAATTGCAGATTACTATTAAGGAGAGGGTGGATTAAAATTACAATGTACTGCTTGATGGGAGGAGGGTTAAACTGTCGTTTCCTATTACGGGGAGCTAATAATAGCAATCTACTGCTGTAGATCATTAAGGATAATGGAGAAGGACCAGAAATACTCAGAGAAGAAGTGGATTGACTTGCTCAATATGAAAGCAGGCTAAGCTCCTGGACCAGATAATATAACTAAAGAAGAGATTGAAACCATGGGTGGTTTTGGAATAGAAATGATAACAAAAATATTGAATGATATCTACAACAGTGGATATATACCAGACGACATGCTCAAATCAATATTCATAGCCCTACCAAAGAAATCGGGTGCGATTGAATGCGATGATCATCGCACAATAAACCTTATGAGTCATATGATTAAGATATTACTAAGAATCATCATGCGAAGAGTGTGAAACAAAATCAGTCCAGAAATTAGCGATGAAAAGTGTGTGATTTTGTTAGAGATAAAGGAACAAGCAATGCCCTTTATATCATAAGATCTTTAATAGAAAGAGCCATAGAGGTGAAAACAGATCTATACCTATGTTTCATAGATTACACCAAGGCATTTGACAAAGTAAAGCACCAAGAAATAATCTACATTTTAGAAAGCATAAACGTAGACAGCAAAGATCTAAGAATAATAAAGAACATGTACTGGCAACAAACAGCGGTCATAAGAACTGGAAACCAATTGAGAATGTCTCAACAAATAAAACAGGGTGTTTATTAAGGCTGTGTGCTGTCACCAGATTTGTTTAATATTTATAGTGAGATTATTTTAAGATCCATAAGGGGCATGCCTGGAATAACAATTGGAGGTCATAATATAAATAATCTAAGGTATGCTGATGATACAGTCTTAATCGTTAAAAGTGAAAATGAGTTACAAGAAATGTTGGACATTATAGTGAAAGAAAACAAAAATAAAGGACTCAGCCTTAATAGCAAAAAGACAGAGGTAATGGTAACAACAAAGAAAAAGACATCACCTCAGTGCAAAATATAGACAAGTGAAACAATATTAAAACAGGTAAATGAATTTAAATATTTGGGAAATTTGCTAACCTCAGACGGAAGATGTACAAAAGAGGTGAGATGCAGAATGGCTCAGGCAAAAGTAGCTTTCCAAAAAAATGAGGAAGATACTATGCAATCCATTTTTGACATAGAAACTAGAAAAAAGAGTTCTTAAATGTTACGTAGGGCCAGCCTTAACATATGGATGCGAATCATGGACAATAGGACAACAGGACAAAAGACAAGAGTCACAAGACTACATCCACGCATGTATACTGAGTGATTCGATGAGCATGATAAAAAAGGGGAGGCGGGCTTTGTACGCATGCAATGGGTAGAGTCGTTGCAGAAATCCAAAATACGTAAGCTCACTTTTGTCTATGTCCCTGGACATGCGGGAGTACGGGGAAATGAGAGAGCGGACAGGTTGGCTAGCTGTGCTGTCGCTGAGGACGGGCAACCGATGGATCGGGCGGACATCATCAATGCACTCCGAGATGTGGGAAGAGCACAGGACTTCGACAAACACAGATCTACGTCACTTCTTCGGATGATGGAAATGGGAGTTAAGATGGGCACAGCCAGAAATGAGAAACTTGGTGGCCGTGTAAGAAGACTTATCAACCAACATAGAACTGGAGTCGTCAGTTGCTGGACACTGAGAGAATTGCTGAGGAGGGGATCTGAGCACCTATGGACATGTTCGGAGTGCAATGATGATGACCCGCAAATAACTCAATAACTCAATAAGACAAGAAAATCACTGGAGTCTGTGTAGAAATGTGGTTTCACAGAAGAATGTCGAGAATACCATGGACAGCTAAGAAGAGTAATGAAGATGTTTTGAGAGAGGTCAAAGCAAAAAGAGAGCTAATTTCCAATATTAGGAAGAAACAGTCATCATTTTTTGACCATGTAATGTGAAGAGAACAACTGGAATATATTGTATCAACTGGAAAAATTGAGGGACGAAGAGATAGAGGGAAGCAAAGAGAAAAAATAACAGACAGCTTAAGAGATTGGCTTGGTAGAAGGTCAACAACAGAAATGATAAATAGCTGCCGAGATCGAAAGTTGTGGAGAGACATGATCACCTACGCCAGCAGGCCCGGTACTTGATGATGATGAAAGCTGTAGGGCAAAGACAGGTTAAAATTGGTGTTTACTGTTTTACGGGTTACTGTTGTTTATTGAGAGCGTTAATGTTGTTGTTTATTGAGAGCGTTAATGTTGCTGTTTTTCTGTGTGGAATGCGGAGGGCTGAATATTAAAATTGCTGTTTGCTTTTGTTGGGAGGTCAAAATTTAATTTACTACTGTGGGATTACAATTGTTGTTTTTTTAACTCTTTATTTAAAGTAGGTTTTACTACTGCGGATGGAAACATGATAATTTACGACCTGAAGATCCCAATATTTGCTTGCTAATTTTAAAATCACACTTACTACTTTATGGGAAAACCTGCAGAGCACTACTGTAGGTTTTTTTTTTTTTTCTTAAAAACATTTGTTTACAATTTCAGAATTAAAATTATTGTTTCCTTTTTTGATAAATATAATCAAGATAAATTAGAGTGTGATTGAAATATTTCACACGCCGGTGACTACATATGCTATACGACTACCTTCACTTATAACATTTGTTATTATTTGAATTATTCTGTCCTTCCACAATCTAAGCCATGTTACATCTGTTCTTAATTACCACCTAATGGTAACATACACGTTTTAGTCATAGGAACTAGTTACTTTTTGTTTTCCGTTTTTCCTTCTGGGCCTTATCTTTTTTTTTCAAAATGTGTGTAATCATTGTTACCCTTCGCATTTTAAACCTCATTTCATTTGGTTCTTTTTATAAAATTACCAGTCCGCGTGTTATTTTTCTCATAACTCGACCGCTAACTACAAGTTGTGCTTCAAAGACTAAGATATTCCTAGAGGTATACAGGACATACTATAACGTGAAAAACAGAGAAACAAATAGCTACGCAAATGAAACAGATTTTTAAAAAAATGAGAGCAGAAGAAGTAGAGGAGAAAGTCGAAAATGTAAAAGAATAAGAAACGAGAATGTAAAATAAGAAGGGGAGAAGAAGATGAAGAAAAGAACAGAAAAGAAAAAAATATGCCAAGATAAGTTTAGTAGTCAAATATTTTCCCTATCATCAAACAACCACATGCAGATTAACTCATTTATTAATTGCTTTAATCTTAGCCTTTAAGTGTAAAGCAGGTGCCTTTGTTAGGCATTATTTCTCTTGCTTTTGTTACGTTATTTTCCCTGCTATATAATTCTAAAGACGGTGATTGAAGACTCCTATACAGATGCAAACACAGCGACCAAAGTTGGACAACAGTACAGAGAAGCATTCAAAGCGGTATCAAATACGGTTGTGAAAGTTCCCAGTGTGTTTATGAAAAGTATCGATTGCTTTGAAGTTCTTTCCGTTATCTGAGAGAGGTTGAGAGGTATCTCGGACGTTCTCGGATCTGTGCAGAAACAGATTTCAGGCTCTCACAGACTTGGAGATCTCGACATCGACTGGGAATGTCACAGAAGGATAAGGAAGAAGGCGACCGGGTTTGGCGACACTCGGACGAAAGGATTGACTCAAGTTGAAATGGATTGACTCTTTATATTGTATGTTTGTTCCGTGTAGAAATAACAGACGAAACATTTATTGGTTACAGTTTTTAGTGTGAGGTAAATGGGCTCGGGGGAAAAGTCACATACATGTCTAGTATACTTTGTTTTGTTTCTTTCATAAACGAAAACATTCGTGATCGAGAACACTTTAACATTTACCTGATAAGACAAAATACGCCCAGAGATTGGAAACTACTTTCAAGGTCTATTTACATTCGAGTTGTGCCGCTAAGAACAAATGTGTGTGTTTATATGTGTGTGTGTGTGTGTGCTCGTTCAAGTGTATGTTTATAATATACTATTTTATATATATATATATATATATATATATTATATATATATATACTTTATCCGTTGAAGATGAAAATGCAAAGAATATAATTAAAAAATAAACATTTTTGTCTGTGAGTCACACGAGGGAAACAACCAAAAGAATGTAAGATGCTAAAATTAAATCTAGATTATAAACCTTTGATATAAATAACTGACATTAAAAAAAAAGTAGCTTCTTCTTTCATTCTTCATTTGCCTTTCAGCGTTGATGTTTTAATTAGCGAGTTTTGTAATTGTAAAACTATTTCTATAGTGAAAGACTTTGTTATAAAAAAAATATATTAAAGGAATATGTTTGAAGCAGACAGCTATTTATCTATACATTGAACATTATTGAAAAAGTATTTTTTAACAAATATTTCTTACTTGACAACGTTTTCCTTAAAAGGAGTGATTTCTTTGCGATGTTTTGCAGTGAAATGAGGATATCACCACATTTTACACAATAAACTAGACTTTATCATATTACATTTTTTTAAACATTCGTTCAGACCAACTTTTGCCTTTTCTCTTCAGTTTCTATTCATTTTGCTATCCTGAGTAGCTGATACAGGTACCACTCTGTAAAGCTGAAGGGAAATCTGGAATTAGTGCCGACGCAAAACATATTTTTAAATATTGTGGATAAAAGTGAACACAAATGAATTACAGTGTTGTATATCTCTTACAATGAATGAAGCAGTTAGTACAAATCTGGACAAATCTATGATCAACAACAGTTAGTGGTCTGCCGAAAAAGTGGGGCGTGGAGGGGATAGGGGAATAATGACGGGAACAGAACATAAGCGCTAACATTGAAAAGTGCGATGCATTTTTATAATTTCTATGTTAATTGAAGTGAAAAAGAGAGTTATTTGTTACTATATAGAGCCATTTTTGACCTATGGAAGTTAATTATGGACAGTAAACAGACAAATGAAAAGACGGTTAGAGGTCAAAGAGATGGTATTTCTCAGAAGAATGTTGAAAATTTCATGGACAACTAAAAAGACCAATGAGGAAATTCTCAAAGAGGCCAACACGAAACGGGAACTTCTAAATAACATCAGATAGAAACGATCTACATTTTTCGGGCACATCATGAGAAGAGGAAAGTTGGAATACTTGGTCACAGCTGGAAAAATACAGGGAAAAAGAAATCGTGGACGACAAATAGAGGAGGTACAAGATAGCTTGGTGTCGTGGCATGGAAAACAGTCAACAACAGAACTGATAGGATGCACTGTGGACAGAAAATTGTGGAAGATGGTGAATGTCTACACCAATCGATATGGCTTATGATGGTGATGATGATAATGATGATATGACAAATGTAAATGTTTTACTTAATGCGGCGTAGTCTCTCTCTCTCTCTCTCTGAATACATATATGTATATATATATGTATATATGTATATATATATATATATATATATATATATATATACATATATATATATATATATATATATATATATATATATATATATATATATATGGCCTTTGGCGTCTTCACAGACGATTGGTAGCAAGTAATCATGATAAGTCAGTAGTTTGGTAAAGCATTAGTGATTCACACTGGGTGCTGCTTTACTGAACCTCTTCTCTCGTGGCTGAATTTGACAACCCTGGACAGACATATCAATCCACAGAAAGAACAAGGTGTATTTGCAGTGCCTGGCCTTGTCTCTTTTCTTATGCGCCTTTTGTCTTCTGAATTTGATATCAGCACAGTCTCGAATGTTGCTGTGCCATTTTTTATATTTGCTCTCCATGTGCTACGATCCGCAGCCACATTTTCCCAGTTCCTTTCACTTATAGAGAATTCCCCTAAGGAAGCCATGTAAACATCCTTATATCTCAGCACTGGTCTGTCATTTGGTCTCTTTCCGTCCTTAAGTTTGCCATACAATATTTGTTTGGGAATACGATTGTTTGCCATTCTTCTTACATGGCCCAGCCACCTTAGTCTATGAATACTAAGTGTTGCCATGATCGATGGGAGTTTGGTTCGTTGTAAGACATTAGAGTTAGTTACTTTGTCCTGCCATTTGATGTTCATAATCTTGCGAAGACAACGTACATGAAAGCTGTTTAACCTTTTCTCCTGCCCTGCATAGGTAGTCCAAGTTTCTGTTCCGTATAGAAGTGTACTAAGCACACAACTTTGGTAAATTTGAATCTTAGTCTTTCTTCTTCTTCTTCTATCCGTTCTCTTCTGCCGTTGGCGTCGAGGGGAGAATCTTAGTCCTAAGTGTTAAATTGGTGTTGGCCCATGCTCTATCTTTAAGCTTACCAAATGTGGAAGCTGCATTTCCGATTCTGGAATTTATTTATTCTTCAATGGAGACATTGGTTGTGACCATAGAACCGAGATAGGTGAACTTTCTCGCAGGTTCAAGGGGTATGTATGTTATTTAATGATATAGCTGCGGGTTGGTTACACCTTGTTGAAGCACCACCGTCTTCTGAATACTTATTGAGTTATTGAGTTATTTGCGGGTCATCATCATTGCACTCCGAACATGTCCATAGGTGCTCAGATCCCCTCCTCAGCAATACCCGCAGTGTCCAGCGACTGATGACTCTATTTCTATGTTGGTTGATAAGTCTTCTTACACGGCCACTAAGTTTCTCATTTCTGGCTGCGTCCATCTTAACTCCCATTTCCATCATCCGAAGAAGTGACGTAGATCTGTGTTTGTCGAAGTCCTGTGCTCTTCCTACATCTCGGAGGGCATTGATGATGTTCGACCGATCCATTGGTTGCCCGTCCTCAACGACAGCACAGCTAGTCAACCTGCCCGCTCTTTCATTTCTCCGTACTCCCGCATGTCCAGGGACATAGACAAAGGTGACCTTACGTATTTTGGATTTCTGCAACGACTCTACCCATTGCATGCGTACAGAGCCCGCCTCCACTTTTTTATCATGCTCATCGAATCATTCAGTATACATGCGTGGGCGTAGTCTTGTGACTCTAACCATTTGAATTCCTTGGTCACTGCCATCAGCTTCATTGTCATGCTACTCGTGGTCATGACATATGCACAACTGTAGTCGTAGACTATTCTGCCTGTCGAGCGTGTAAATGCCCATGCACTTCTTTGGTGTCGTCTTACAGATCCGTCTGCATAAAAGACTGCATTTTTCTCATCGGTGTTATCGCAGATGAGACCTTTGACCTCAGCTTTAACCACGACCGGGTTCTGTTCCCTACTTTTCCTGTCGAGTGTGACAATACACGAGAAAGTGTCTTGAATGACGTAGGCACCGGTATCCACTCCTCACCAACGCTGATATTGGTAAGCCCACAGACATGTTTGATGACATCGTCTGCTCGGCCCACCTATGATTTGCCTCTTTTTAGCCTGGCACCTTTCCCTGTGTTGAGCACGTGGTGCATTGGATGCTCCTTATCTGTACTAATCTTCAGGTATGCTCGAGCTCTCCAGATCTTGATTCTGTCATCCATGGTTGGAAAGTCAAGAAGATACCTCATTGCTACACAGAGATTGTCCCTTGTACATCCCAGGATAATGCGCATGGCTTCATTTTGTATTTTCTCCAGCCTATCAATTTGAGTCGTACTGACAGTAAGAATTGCCAGGGCATACTCGATTGGTGCGAGGACTAATCCCTGGAACAGAAGAGTACGTAGCCTCTGCTCGATGTTAGCAGCTGCAATGACCTTCAAACGGCTAATACTTTGCGGGATTTTGTTATCACATGGTCGACGTGGTCCCGAAAACACAGGATGCGATCAAACTTAAATCCGAGGTATGTCATCAACTTGTCCCTGGTCACCTCATCAGCTCCCATTCGTACTACCGGTGTGGTCGTATTAACGATTTGATTGTTAAGGGAGAACCATGAAACTTATGCTTTATTAGGATTAATCAAGGCACCTGAAACCCCACACCAGGAAGAAATGCGATCGAGTTCGTCTTGCATTGTGGAGGCGATTCCCCGTCTGTCTCTTCCCTGTCGATATACCAGAATATCATCAGCAAAAGTCATAGTTCTTCCCCTCCCATCCAGCTGTTGTTCCGTGATCGTTATTGTGTACACGTTAATTAGAACTGGTGACGATGGTGAGCCTTGTGGTAGCCCTGGACAAATGGATGTTGGCTCGGAAGACCAACTTCCACATCTGAGTATCACCTTCCTCTGAAACAGTGCCGCGGCGATCCATCTAATGAGGACGGGGTGCACCGCCAGTTTGAGGAACATATGCATGAGATATTCAAATGGTACCCTATTGTGTGCATCCTCCAGATCTCTATAGCAGCAGCACATGTCTCCTCTCGTCTGTGGAAGCCTTCGAAGACGTCATAAGCAAAGACTGCCGCGTTGAACAATGTCTCTTTGTTATATCTATAACCTCCGAGTGTGGGTGGGAATGCACGTTTCTGTTCAAGGTGACAGGTGAGGACACGGGCAACTATTTTCTCCAGCAGCTTGCCCGCAGTGTTCTGCATTGTGATGATTCTGTAGGCACTGATCTGAGAATGGTCCTTGATTGGCTTCGGTAGCTGTAGTAAGTAGCTGTGTAGCCACTCCTCCTTAATCTGGCCACTCCGAATGCTGGCATTAAACTCATTGGCCAGTTTTGTCAAGTCGTCGTCAGCCAAATCGCCTATGTCATCGTACCGAACACCATCTGGACCAGGAGCAGTGTTGTGTTGTGTTCTTCTGGATACTTATTGATAGGGAGAATAATTCACATGATCTAACCAGATTGTCAATCATTGACTGCAGGATGGATTCATCATGAGCAACCAGTAGTGCATCATCAGCGAATAGAAGCTCCTTGATTAGGGTCTCATTTTTTAAAATTTTGTCCTCAGACGTGCAAGACTGATTAAGGAGCCGTCAGATCTTGTACGGATGTAGATGTCTCCAGAGACGGTTTCAAACGCATTGTGTACAAGGGCAACGAAAAATATGCTGAATAGAGTAGGGGCAAGGACACATCCTTGTTTGACAGAACAGTTCATCTCAAGGGGGTGGGAATATCTACCGTCGAACTGGATGATGACAGACATATTGTTGTGAAACGACTTGATCAGCTTAAGTAATGTAGGAGGGCAGCCAACATTTAAATATATATATATATATATATATATATATATATATATATATATATATATATATATATAATATGGAAAGAGAGATAGTTAAAAAAAAAGCTCTCGGAACTCTATAACCCAATTTCATAAAAAGAGAAAATCTTGATATGTGGTAAACAATTGTTAACAGAAGCGGTTACATAAATGTTTACATAATTTCAATAGCAGTTGCTTTCCAGACATGTTGATAATGCCACATCAGATCATGTCTGTCGATTTCCTTTGTCTTATTTTTTTTTACTTTTATCTTTCTTGATGTTACTTCAGTTTGCATCACTTTCTAAGTCTGTTGCATAACTTTTTCTTGTTTTCCATCCATTATTATAGCCATTGTTATTTATGTGATTATGCTTTCCTTTGTAGCTTATCTTTATTTATTCAATCGCTGATTTCTTTTTCTCGTTGTGATCTAATATAATACATGTGTACAAAGGTGATCAATGTTAGGGGTCATCAGCCGCGCCCCACATTCACAAGAAGACCAACCTGTCTAGCACATCGGGGCTAAACAAAAACAGAAAAGAAACTTCAAGAACGTTCAATTTATGTGGGCAATCTGTTCATGAATATATGGACAGGAACACTCCATAGCGCTCCTTCCCTCTTTTCAGCACAAAAAGGGAAAAGAAAATAGAGGATGCGATATGACAGTGACAGTTGAGGGTACCCTTGAAATAGAGAAGATATAAGCCAGCTCTGACGGTCTCAGCTGTTCCGCTGTGGTCTTTGGAATGACTAGAATGTCCTCAAATCGTCGAGGAATGAATGAGAATATTGAAATGTCCACAAATCGTAGATGCATGAATGAGAATATTGAAATGTCCACAAATCGTCGATGAATGAATGAGAATATTGAAATGTCCACAAATCGTCTAGGAAATAATGAGAATATTGAAATGTCCACAAATCATCGATGAATGAATGAGAATATTGAAATGTCCACAAATCATCGAGGAAATAATGAGAATATTGAAATGTCCACAAATCGTCGATGAATGAATGAGAATATTGAAATGTCCACAAATCGTCGAGGAAATAATGAAAATATTGAAATGTCCACAAATCGTCGATGAATGAATGAGAATATTGAAATGTCCACAAATCGTCGAGGAAATAATGAGAATATTGAAATGTCCACAAATCGTAGATGCATGAATGAGAATATTGAAATGTCCACAAATCGTCGATGAATGAATGAGAATATTGAAATGTCCACAAATCGTCGAGGAAATAATGAGAATATTGAAATGTCCACAAATCATCGATGAATGAATGAGAATATTGAAATGTCCACAAATCATCGAGGAAATAATGAGAATATTGAAATGTCCACAAATCGTCGATGAATGAATGAGAATATTGAAATGTCCACAAATCGTCGAGGAAATAATGAAAATATTGAAATGTCCACAAATCGTCGATGAATGAATGAGAATATTGAAATGTCCACAAATCGTCGAGGAAATAATGAGAATATTGAAATGTCCACAAATCATCGAGGAAATAATGAGAATATTGAAATGTCCACAAATCATCGAGGAAATAATGAGAATATTGAAATGTCCACAAATCATCGAGGAAATAATGAGAATATTGAAATGTCCACAAATCGTCGAGGAATGAATGAGAATATTGAAATGTCCACAAATCGCCGAGGAATGAATGAGAATATTGAAATGTCCACAAATCGCCGAGGAATGAATGAGAATATTGAAATGTCCACAAATCGCCGAGGAATGAATGAGAATATTGAAATGTCCACAAATCGTCGAGGAATGAATGAGAATTTGCTTGCTTACGTTCGCTCGATGACTAAAGTATTCTAGAGTATTCGTAGACTGTAGAATTCCTCTTCGTCATCCGTCGTTAAGTGGGCGTGTCTGCGTTGTGTTGTGGTTTGCAGTATAACTGTGATATTTGCGCCTTTCGGTCCAACACATCCGACTTCAGCACGACATTTTTGAGTACTGGGTTGTCTTCCCTTTTCTTTTTCCCTGCTCGCTTGGCCAGACTAGACTGGTTAGTCTGTTACTGGAGGCACCGCGAAGAGGTGGAACAGGGTCTGGATGGTTTTGGTTCATTGATCCTGGCGCAAGCCATCAGCTGTGGGTCGCTGACAACTTCCGGCTCTGGTGCTGGGAGGTGCGCCTTCGCTTCCGAATGAGAATATTGAAATGTCCACAAATCGTTGTGTCTCCATAGTATGTCTCCCGGGCGCCAAAATAAGCTGTTTTTACTATCATGATCTCTAATGTACAATTGTTGGTTTCAAATTAAATCGAGAACAGGAACCAAAACTTCAATGTCAATCCATATAACATGAAATGAAATTGTATCTAGGCTCAAAAGACATAATTAAAAATTTCTTAACACTCAATTGTATATTAATTTGTAATTACCAATTGCCACCAAGAAACATCTTATACAGAGCATATATTGTTCATTCCAACATTGTGCTACCAATGTCAAACATGGTCGCTTACGTCTAGGCACAAACGCTTTCGTCACAGAGACGCAATAGATAAGAAAAGAGATTGGAGTAACCAGAAAAGACAGAATCATAAATAATATTGTAAGAGAAAGAGTAAGCACTGAGCCAATCCTAAACTATATATAGAAACAACATATAAACTGGTTTTCCCATTTAGAAGGAATTCCCTGAGATTTCTTACCATACAAAGCTTATATTAAAAGAGGAGAAGGGAGACTAGCAGGAGGCAGACCCAGAGTAAGATGAACAGACATCATCAAATAAACGTTACAACAGCATCAATTAACAATGAGTGAAACCCCGAAAAGGACGGCGAGAACCAGAACTTTGTATCTCCCTCGACATCCGAAAGGGTACAAGAGGAAGTGAAGAAAAAAAGAAGAAATTCAATTTGTAAAATACACTCAAGATGTATTCAAACTCCGAATATTAACCACTGACTAAACAAAGTTGAAGAATTCATTGATATTAATTCTTCTCATCTATAATTACAATTATATAAAGTTCCTTCATAAAAACAATTGATGCGGCTATGGTACTGAGTAGATGAATCGGTACGTGTAGCTCACATCACTTCACCTACCATCACTTGTTCACTCTGAGTACAAACGTTCCCGGCAGGTTCAGCTATTCTACTTAACTCTGGAAATTGTGTAAATTAAAAAGGCGAGATGAATGTCTTCTAATATAACGACATGTTAGTTTATGAAGAACGATACATGTTACTCCTTCTATCCCCAAACTATTCAATCTCTATAGTTCTTGTTATCCAGACATGGATCCTGACGGACTTCCTCTGATACATGTTCGATCCTTACTAGTTTGACGACGACAGCTGTTTTATTTCTATCTTTTTACTTCGATAGCAAGATCACTTAATTTTATGAATGTGGACTGTTCTTCTTCCTCTATCGTTGATGTTGTTCTGAGGGCATACTTCAGCGAATACTATCGCTTCCCTTCGGTAGATGTTCACATCCTACAATTCTGTTGTTTCTCTCGAGATAATAATTCCAGAGTTTTTAACATCCTCCTTTTCGTTGTCTTTGTTGGTTCTATCCTGGCTACTAGCCCTTGCGATATATACTTTTTATACCCTCTTCTGTTGCTAATTGACGTCTCTTCTTTAGTTAATTCGTCACAGTACGGATGTTTCTATTCAAATTTCTGTTGCTAATTGACGTCTCTTCTTTAGTTAATTCGTCACAGTACGGATGTTTCTATTCAAATTTCTGGTGCTAATTTGAGCGCTCTTTTCATCTCCATCTTGCGACGGTTTTCGTTCGTCTTGTCCAAGCCTGCTGCGAGTGTCAGTACTTCCTGTGTTATTGCTCGTCGCTCTGTTACACAGTCTTGATCTGACGATCCTAAGTAAGGTAAAGTACCCCCGTCACGCCAAGTGGCGTATAGGGAATAAAGTATTAGCGACCATAAATTTTACAGACCTTCCGCACATAATTTTTGGGGTAACATGGTCGATATTAAGCCCGTGCCGCTTTACTTTCCCAGAAAAAAATCCGATGCCCATTAAAGGCTGGGTGAACCGGAAGTCGTCGATTGGAATCGAGCCCAACCTCTTGTCCTTTGTAGTCCAGTTCACTAACCACTGAGCTATCGCAGCTCCCGATCTGACATCGTGCAACATTATAATTCAAGAGGTGGGTTATTATAAAATGAGGTTCGATACATTACAACTTTACCAGTAGAGCACCTAAACAAATTTGCTCCTCTGACGTATCTCCACCATAAAGTAGAAAAGGAGCATGTGTGCTCTTATACCCAAAAGCTGTTCTTGGTAGCAATGTTACCAAAAGATCACCTAGGCTGGACGAATTAAAGGGTTGGGACCAGGAAAAGCGAAACACAAACACGTTGAAATCTGACGCGCTGTGCCACAGGACAAACGTAACAGTGCAACGTAATTCTCATTATGAAAACGGCACAATTTAGGACCCTAAGGCTACATGATATTACAGGTTACACATAAAGAAATAGAATAATGTCGAGAAGGAATCAAACGTCAACGACGTAGAAAAAGTTACAGACAATTTAAAAGCTGCGGTCATGATAGGTCGTGGTATGATGTCACTGGGTCGACATCAGCTGTTGTCTCTTAGGTTTTGGAAGTTGATGTGACAGTTAAAATGCCTTTTTTATTTTTCGGGTTCTTTTAAAGAATCTTGAGCTTGCCTTCGCAGGTGGTGCTGCAATACTAGGTTTTCTATTTCATCAGACCTCCACAATACTAGGCTGCAATACTAGGTTTTCTATTTCATCAGACCTCCACAATACTAGGCTGCAATACTAGGTTTTCTATTTCATCAGACCTCCACAATACTATTGGTCGTTTCAAATCTAAATGTTCACGATTAACATGAAATATCTCCTCTTTCCCTGCACTTACAAACTTGATTTTTTGCATCTGGCCTTGTTTTTCCAAGGTCCCACCGATTTCACAAAATTTAATGATGTAGGAAGTATGCTTCATCATGAAGCAGCACTTTCCTTTGATCTCAGTGAATTTACGGATCTTTTTGCTCCTGGAGAAAATAATTTACCGTACATTAATGGAAATCAGCTTCTCGACATAGGCGTCTCTACACAACTTGAAAGTTGGAGGCGCTTATCAACTGTTTACTTTCTATTGTTTACTTTCTTTAAAATACTATGAGAATGTCAATGTTATAGCCTTTACAGACGGTCTAAAACAAATCAGCGTATAAACAGTTCCATTGATGAAAACTATTTAAACAAAGAATACATTAAAAAAAATTAATTATCCGTTGCGAGCGATAACAAGCATGACATATCAAGCAAAGTTATTGTTTATGGGTACGCATGTGACTAAAGAGTCCGATGTAAGCACGGGATCCTCTTCACTGTAAAGAGCTACATTGTTCGTTTTATGTCTTTCCATGTGACATTCATTATTTTACGTAAACAAGACATATGAAAGTGATTTAGTTTCTTTGCATGCCTGCAGTACACATATCAAGAATCTTTACATTTTCAAAACGTTATCAACTTTAGCTAAAGATTGATCATGCGGACATATAAAAACGTCCATTATTATTTCATTTATTCTGAATCAGAGGAGTCTAACATATTGATTACTAATCTGGGCTGAACGAACAATAGTCCATCTTTTTTCCAATAGTCATTTTCTTCTTTTAAGACATGATCTTCACATTTGCACCAAAAATCTTTGTCAATCTGTGATAGAGCAGCATATGTCAGTCCTTTTATATCGCATAGTTTAAAACTTGTATTCTCAGCTGCTACCTGCCCTTTAATTTTTGCCCAAACGAGTTCAATGGGGTTTAATTGTGGATGATAAGGGGGCAGTCTCAAGCACGTATGACCATGCTGTTGAATGATTTTGTCTATTTGGAATACTTTGGTCTTTTGCGATTTCTTAACAAGTGACAGTAATTCAGGTTTCAAAAATCCCTCGTTAAGTGGAATTCCTTCCTTTCTTAGCCAAATCTTTACAACATCTTTTGTACTGGTAGATGTAGGAATTTTGTCTTCTTCTGCCACAGCGTTGTGGTACGACGCGTTGTCCATTACCAGACAGGATGGTCTGTCTAGAATTGGAAGAAGAGTATTTTCAATCCACTCTCTAAATATATGGCCATTCATCTCGGTGTGATAGTCCCTGTTGTCAGTATAATTAGAGGTGAATATAAGTTCTGCATTTTTCACCAACCCTTCTTTTCGGCTGCCTGCATGTGCCATTATAATACGCTGTCCTTTTCCAGTGGGTACACATCTTTTAATACTTCCATCTGATAACTGCCATTCCTTTGCACTTGTGTGGTGAGAATTTATCCAAGATTCATCTAGAAATACAATATCATAACCTTGGTTACGCATTTCCCGTACTTCACGTAAATATTTACTCCTCATAGAAACTAAGTGCGGCTTCTCGCAGATGACATTTCTACCACTATCGTACTTTCTAAACGTAAAACCAATGCTTCTAACAGTTCTCCATGATGTTGTTTTCGACACAACAATGTCATTTTCTGCTCTCAGTCGAATTTTCAGTTTTCTTTAAGTCACAGTTTCTTTGAAATCGAACATTTTGCAAATTGCTCTTCTAATCACTTCCTTGTCAAAACTATCTACTACTTTCTTTCTTCCTAGCGTCCTAGTCTTGATTGAACTGGACACTCCGTTAGCTTTAAGCACTTGTTTGAAAAAGCGTTTGCTTATACCCAATGCGTGAATAGTTCTCTTTTCTGGCTTTGAGATGCTTCGATACAGTTTTCCACGCTTAGCTTCTATGCAAAAATATTTATACACCTTTATTGCCACTGATTGCAATGTAAGGAACTTTACTTTTATACCCATTGACTAACAGATCACAAATTTAACGAAATTACCCAATAATTAGGAAACGCCGTTGCACATAAATCACAACAAAACGACAGGAAATGGGATGCACCGGATATAAAATTATAACTATGACGCGTTTTATGTGTTTTTTAGTGCTTAAAACAGGGAAATTGGCGCGCATTACGTTCAAGATGACAAGTCCGTGGGTGCTCACTCATATGAAGCGGTAATTCCTCCAAATATATGGTTTGACCAAAATGCCTTAAATTTGTATACTTCAAATAAAGAATATTTAAAACTATACGTTTGTTGGTGAGGAAATGAATGTACTTCTTGGGACCAAAAAATCACAAGACCATATGCAAAATTTCAGCATTATCAATCAATTGGTTGCAGAGATATGGAATTTTAAACACCTTCAAAATATTTTGAAACGACCTATAGGCTGCAATACTAGGTTTTCTATTTCATCAGACCTCCACAATACTAGGCTGCAATACTAGGTTTTCTATTTCATCAGACCTCCACAATACTAGGCTGCAATACTAGGTTTTCTATTTCATCAGACCTCCACAATACTAGGCTGCAATACTAGGTTTTCTATTTCAGCAGACCTCCACAATACTAGGCTGCAATACTAGGTTTTCTATTTCATCAGACCTCCACAATACTAGGCTGCAATACTAGGTTTTCTATTTCATCAGACCTCCACAATACTAGGCTGCATTACTAGGTTTTCTATTTCAGCAGACCTCCACAATACTAGGCTGCAATACTAGGTTTTCTATTTCATCAGACCTCCACGATACTAGGCTGCAATACTAGGTTTTCTATTTCATCAGACCTCCACAATACTAGGCTGCAATACTAGGTTTTCTATTTCATCAGACCTCCACAATACTAGGCTGCAATACTAGGTTTTCTATTTCAGCAGACCTCCACGACTGCGAGAACTTGGGCGATCTTCATCTTATTCATCATTATAGTATGCCTAACGTTTGGCGTAGGTGATGTCTTCAGAATTTTCTATCCACAGTGCATCGTTTCAATTTTGTTTTTGACTTGTTTTCCATGCCGTTACGCCAAGCTGTTTTGTAGCTTCTCTCTTTGTCGTCCGCGATCTCTTTTTCCCTGCATTTTTCCAGTTGTAACCAAGTATTTCAACTTTCCTTTTCTTAAGATGTGCCCCAACCCAAAAAAAAAACGTTTATTATTTCTTTCTGATGTGTTTTAGGGGCTCTTTTTTTTTTTTTTTTAGTGTTTTTTAGCGTTTACACACGTATACACATCGAAGTTTTGGGCGCCCCCTGGTTCTTTTGCCATCAGCTAGTTGCCCGTAGAGTATATATTTTGGTAAGCGGCCATCATTCATACGGTGTACGTGGCCAAGATAGCGTAACCTACCTTGTTCGAGTAGGGTGTAGATGTTCGGGAGGCCTTGGAGTGAGGATCTCAAAGTTTGTCACTTTGTCCTTCCAGATGGTACCAAGAATACAAGAATTTTAGGGCCTCGGTAGCCTAGTTCGGAGAACAACCCGATAAGGCTAGCGACTTTCGGACAACTCGTGTTCGATTCCTGCGTGGGAGCTGTGTGAACTGTACTTGTGATTAAAAAAATACCTCTGCGGTCGACGCAGCCGCTGGCAGAAATAAGTACCTGAGTAGTACACTGGGAAGGTGAGAAATGTCGCCCCGCATCGTGTTTTGATGCTTGAAGCGACACTATCCAGAAATCTTCGAACACTTCTGGATAGGCGGACACATGGGTGAAAATTCGAATGCTACAACGTCGATACAAGTTTCGTACTTTACCTTTACCAAGAATACGGCACAGATATCGTAAATGGAATGCATTTAGCCTTTTTGTCATGCCTTGCATAAGTTGTCCATGATTCGCTGGCATACAGAAGGATACCAAAATCGGTACAGATTGGTTTACATAAAAATATAGCTTTCTTCCACTCGTTTAAGCTATACACTGAAAGTAAAAATATAGCTTTCTTCCACTCGTTTAAGCTATACACTTAAAGTAAAAATATAGCTCTCTTCCACTCGTTTAAGCTATACACTTAAAGTAAAAATAAGGTAAGGTAAAGAGCCCCATCACGCCAAGTGACATACAGGGAATATGGTGTTAGTGACCATAATTTTTATAGACCTTCGGCACATGATATTTAGGGTTATGTGGTCGGTATTACGCCCGTGCCGTTTTACTTTCCCAGAAAAAAATCCAGTGTCTATTTGAGGCTGGGTGACCCGATAGCCGTCGATCAGGATCGAACTCGACCTTTTATCCTTTATAGTCCAGTTCACTAACCATTGAGGTATCGCGGCTCCCTATACACTGAAAGTGGTGCGTTTTAATTTAACAGAAGAGTTGAATACTCTGTAAAGTTTAGAAATGTCTGCCACGGCAGCCATAAGTATTCCTTACATAACCTTTATTCTTTACATTCCTTAAATAAGAAAAATCCTAAAGTAGATTATTTTTGTAAGGGCAGGACATATTTTTGTAAGGGCAGGACATATTTTTGTAAGGGCAAGACATATTTTTGTAAGGGCAGGACATATTTTTGTAAGGGCAAGACATATTTTTGTAAGGGCAGGACATATTTTTGTAAGGGCAAGACATATTTTTGTAAGGGCAGGACATATTTTTGTAAGGGCAAGACATATTTTTGTAAGGGCAGGACATATTTTTGTAAGGGCAAGACATATTTTTGTAAGGGCAGGACATATTTTTGTAAGGGCAGGACATATTTTTGTATGGGCAAGACATATTTTTGTAAGGGCAGGACATATTTTTGTAAGGGCAGGACATATTTTTGTAAGGGCAGGACATATTTTTGTAAGGGCAGGACATATTTTTGTAAGGGTAAGACATATTTTTGTAAGGGCAGGACATATTTTTGTAAGGGCAAGACATATTTTTGTAAGGGCAAGACATATTTTTGTAAGGGCAGGACATATTTTTGTAAGGGCAAGACATATTTTTGTAAGTGCAGGACATATTTTTGTAAGGGCAGGACATATTTTTGTATGGGCAAGACATATTTTTGTAAGGGCAAGACATATTTTTGTAAGGGCAAGACATATTTTTGTAAGGGCAGGACATATTTTTGTAAGGGCAGGACATATTTTTGTAAGGGCAGGACATATTTTTGTAAGGGCAAGACATATTTTTGTAAGGGCAGGACATATTTTTGTAAGGGCAGGACATATTTTTGTAAGGGCAGGACATATTTTTGTAAGGGCAAGACATATTTTTGTAAGGGCAGGACATATTTTTGTAAGGGCAAGACATATTTTTGTAAGGGCAAGACATATTTTTGTAAGGGCAGGACATATTTTTGTAAGGGCAAGACATATTTTTGTAAGGGCAGGACATATTTTTGTAAGGGCAGGACATATTTTTGCATGGGCAAGACATATTTTTGTAAGGGCAAGACATATTTTTGTAAGGGCAAGACATATTTTTGTAAGGGCAGGACATATTTTTGTAAGGGCAGGACATATTTTTGTAAGGGCAGGACATATTTTTGTATGGGAAGACATATTTTTGTAAGGGCAAGACATATTTTTGTAAGGGCAAGACATATTTTTGTAAGGGCAGGACATATTTTTGTAAGGGCAGGACATATTTTTGTAAGGGCAGGACATATTTTTGTAAAGGCAAGACATATTTTTGTAAGGGCAGGACGTATTTTTATAACGGCAAGACATATTTTTGTAAAGGCAAGACATATTTTTGTAAGGGCAAGACATATTTTTGTAAGGGCAAAACATATTGTTGTAAGGGCAAGATATATTTTTGTAAGGGCAAGACATACTTTTGTAAGGGCAAGACATATTTTTGTAAGGGCAAGATATATTTTTGTAAGGGCAGGATATATTTTTGTAAGGGCAAGATATATTTTTGTACGGTTGTAGTGATCGACCGTGCACGAACCAAAGCGTTTCAGTTCATTCTCACAGAAGATTGTGAAGTTATGATTTTTTAAGAGTTCACAAATTTATGAACGCCTTTAATAATGTAAATAGCTGTTTTCTTCTATTTTCCTTTATATTTTCCTTTATATTTTCCTTTTCTAACTGTTATATTTCCAAGTATTTCTTTTATTGTGATACGATCAGGAGGTCGCCTACTTTTTTTGAACACTTAAAAAGTTTTCATTGTTTCGACACTGGCTTCAGGACACCATCGTTACTCCTTTTTTCAGTTGTGTGTTGTGCTTTTATCATTCTTCCGTAGCAACATTTGTTTTTTGTTTTTTTGTGATCTTCTTGCTTGTTTATTATATATATATATATATATATATATATATATATATATATACCGATGATTATATATATCACGCCAAGTGGCGTATAGGGAATATGGTGTTAGTGACCATAACTTTTATCGACCTTCGGAACTTGATTTTTGGGGTAATGTGGTCGGTATTACACTCGTGCCGCTGTTCATTCACAGAAAAAAATGCGGTACCCATTAAAGGCTGGGTGGACACGGAAGCCGTCGGTTGGGATCGAACCCTACATCTTGTCCTTTGTAGTCCAGTTCACTAACCACTGAGCCATCGCGGCTCCCTATATATATATATATATATATATATATAACATTGATGAGAGAGGCAAGAGCAGCAGGATTCGGCTCCCTCAATGAGATAGAGCTGCTTGCACAGAACAGAGACAAATGGCGAGATTTGATCTTTAAAAGAAATGAAATCTGCTAGAACAAACATTCAGATAAGAGAAGGAATATCTTGGTCAACGCCCTATGGGCCGACTTCGGCTCGAAAGGTCAATATATATATATATATATATATATATATATATATACAGCATTTAGAATATCACACTGATGTATATCGCCAATCGAAAAATAAAAAAAAGAACAGCAACATTTTTACAATAATTGCTAAGGCCCTACTTAAATAAATTAAATAAATTGAGTGGGGGCCTCGGTAGCCTAGTTGGAAAAACCACCCCACTTTCGGACAACCCGTGTTCGATTTCCGCTGGAAGCATTGTGAATTGTACTCGTGGTTGGGAAACAAAATATTCCCGCATCGATCCAGCCTCTGGTGAAAATGGGTACCTTCGTAGTACTCTGGGAAGGTGATGAATGCCGTCTTTCATCGTGAGTTTCGATGCTTGAAGCGACACTATCCAGAAGTCTCCTAACACTCATGGATAGGCGGCGAAGCACATATGGGTGAAAGTCGTGTGCTATGGAAACACAAGACAGATAGAAGCAGAGATGAAGATGATGGGGAAGACATGGAAGGATCTTAAAAGAATGGCAAGAAACAGAACGACTTGGAAAGTGTTTGTTGAACTATGCTCCACGGGAGCTGAAAGGTAGAAGAAGAAGAAAGAAGGGAACACTGTAACTTTCGAGACGTGTTCAGCTTTGCGAGCAGGGGTGATTGTGGGTAGAATGACGTCAACAGTCTATAGCAGCTCTCATAGCTGAAGACATCACATATAGTTGGGGTGTTTTCCGATTTTATTTTCTGAGCGCGAGCCATCTATATAGTTGGTTTTGGTCAGGCTAAGGTTTGTGGAAATATTAAATACCCTATTCTCGTTGGGTTTTGGACCAAGACAAAAGGTAGTCAGTGACGCATAGCTGACTGTTGTCATCTGGGTCAATGAACAACCAGAAGCTATCTACATCCTTTCTACATTCATGGATGGCCTGATCAAACGGAACCGCGAGAAAGCATCTGTACTTAAAAATGCAGTGATGATATCCGATATTCTGGGTTGAAAATGGCAAAAACAGCTGTTTACATTAAACTACGAGATAACACAAATGACGCACACGTAATACCACATTTTGAGAGAGCGCGATGCAGCAAAAAGTCACTGTTCGACGAACTTTGACGAAGAGTCGATGCTTTTTGTGTTTTGCTGGTTAACTGAATCTTCCAAAATGTTCATTGTTTAGCCACTTGGATCTTCTTTCAGAAGAAGTCAAATGTTACGAAAGCTAAATTCATTTTCAGGACCTTGCTGGTTAACTGAATCTTCCAAAATGTTCATTGTTTAGCCACTTGGATCTTCTTTCAGAAGAAGTCAAATGTTACGAAAGCTAAATTCATTTTCAGGACCTTGCTGGTTTGATGATCTACCTATTACCATTTTCATCTTCGCTTAGACTCATATCAAGTTGGATTCTCATTTTTTTTTTCATTTTCAGGATTAATTCAATAGCAAATTTGTGAGCATGTTCTTATATTTATGTTGATCATGAAATACTTTTAAAAATATTGTTGTCACGTGTTGTGGCGCTAGTTTTTACACAATTTGTTTTATTGTCATCAATGCATCTATGTATTACATGACCAAAAACGGAATTGAAGTAAAAGTTAGCAACATACACCGTTTTCGATATGTGGATGACAGTTTTAAGTACAGAGACAGAGAATGAACTACAAGAAATGATGAACATAACATTAAAAGAAAGCAACAAGAAAGGCTTCACTCTAAAAAGTAAGAAAACAGAAGTAATGGTCATATCGAAAGAAACAATCATCACCATCATGCAGCATAAAAATAAACAGAGCAAATCTGAAACAAGTGCAACGCGTCAAATACTTTAGCACAAAATAACATCACATTGAAGATTCACCACCGAAATAATAAGCAGAATGGCTCAGACCAAAATAACATTTCAGAAAATGAAAAAGTCTTATTTAGCAAGTCTATATAAATAGAACTGACAACGAGATTTCATTGGTGCTATATGGAGCCAGTTCTGACCTATGGAAGCGAATCAAAGACAGTGGATGAACATATAAAAAGACGATTAAAGGTCACAGAGATGGGAGTTCTCAGAAAAATGTTGAAAGTTCTGTGGACAGATAAAAAAGACTAATGAGAACATTTTCAAAGAGGCCAACACAAAAAAGGGAGCTCATAAAAACATCAGAAAGAAACAATCAACATTTTTCAAGCACATCATGCAATTAGCAATGTTAGATTACTTAGTAGCATCTCGCAAAATACTGGGAAAGAGAGATTGCGGACGACAAATAGGGGAAATACTAGATAGCACGGTGTCATGGTATGGAAAACAGTCAGCAACAGAACTGATACGGTGCACTGTGTACATAAGATTGTGGAAGGACATGATCGCCAACGCCAACTGTTATGAAGGATGTACCCGAAATATGTTGATTGTTTCTTTCTGATGTTTTTTAGGAGCTCCCTTTTTGTGTTGACCTCTTTGAGAATTTCATCATTGGTCCTTTTAGCTGTCCATGGAACTTTTCACATTCTTCTGAGAAATTCCATCTCTATGGCCTCTAATCATTTTTTAAATTTGTTTGTCTACTGTTCATGATTCGCTTCCATAAGTTAGAATTAGCTCTATATCTTCTTCTTTTCGTCTACCTTTCAGCTCCCTGTGGAGCATAGGTCTTCAACAAACACTTTCCAAGTCGTTTTGTTTCTTGCCATTCTTTTAAGATCATTTCATGTCATCCCCATCATCTTCATCTCTCCTTCCATCTGTCTTCTCCAAGAATTCCTTGATCTTCCTCTTTGTCTTTTCCCCTGGGTATTCCAAAAAAGGGCCTGTTGTGCAATGCTCTCAGTTGGCTTCCGCAGTGTGTGTCCTATCCAGCGCCATCGTCTTCGCTGTATCTATTTATCCACTGGTATTTGACTGGTACATTTCCATAATTCTATGTTACTAATTTTGTCCTGCCATTCCCATCCTTATATTCTGTGTAAGCATCCATTAATGAAAGTTTGTATCTTCATGATTGTCAATTTTGTTGTTCTCAATGTTTCACCATATAATAGGACTGACTTAACATTGGAGTTGAAAATCTTTATTTTTGCATTTAATTAAATTTAATTTCTTTGGACTTCCATATGTTTCCCAGTGCAACAAAAGCTCCTCTTGCTTTTGATATCCATATTTTGGTATCGTTCCTCCCTCTTTATCTAATCGTCTTTTCATTTGTTTGTCTACTGTTCATGATTCGCTTCCATAGGTTAGAATTGGCTCTATATAGCTCCGATGCATTCTATTTCTCACTTCTACTGACATATATTTGTCGCATAAGACGTATTTCATTTTCTGAAATGTTTTTTTGGCCTGAGCTATTCTGATTTTTATTTCTGTTGTTCATGTTCCAACTGATGTTGTTATATTGCCCAAGTATTTGACGCGTTACCCTTGTTTCAGATTTGTCCTGTTTATTTTATGCTGCATGATGGTGATTTCTTGATCTATGCTGTTTTCAAAGTGGTCTACTTCTTCCACGGTGTTATCATTCAGGAATATAATTAATTTTGTACTAATTTGATTATTTACTATTTTTTCATGACATTATAATAGTGAAGTTTATACATACGTTAGACTAGTAAATGACCAGTTCTAAGCCCTTTTGTTCTTCTCTTTTGGTCGCAAAATGATAAAGCAGTCAGTGTCCATTACAATTTTTTGGGTTTGTTTTTGCATTCCCCAGCATACCTCTGGCAAAGTCTCTAGAGTCTGTGAACTGAATTTTGCTTGTTAATCTGTTTTTCCCTGATAGCCGTGTGCGCAAGGGTCCCCTCGCCGCACATGCAAATATACCGGTTTTCTGAGGTACTCATATTTTTTCCGTCTATGAGTAATTGATGTTTCTACCCGAGCCTCGCTGCTGAGACAAAGGGTGGTTGCCACAGAGAGAAATGACAAATAAAAATCCCATCTGGTGCAGCCGGGGTTTGAACTCACAACCTCTCTGTCTCAAGATCGACGTCTTGCATCGAGACCAACCAGTTCCTCACCCCTCTCTCTCTCTCTCTCTCCCCCCCCCCTTTTCCTTTTCCCCAACCCGGCAGTAGAATTTTGAAATCAGAGATCGCTAAAGCAGTCAGTGGCTGGTACAACTTTTAATACCACAGTCTGATAAAGCAGACATTGACTGTTACATCTGGTGACGTCACGAACCAATAAAGTAGTCATTGACTGGTGCAACTTGTGACGTCGAGACCGTTAAAGCAATTAACAACTAGCACAACTTGTGACGTCACTAACCTGCAAAGCAGCCATTGACGATTACAACTTGTGACGTCACTAACCTACGAAGCAGCCATTGACGATTACAACTTGTGACGTCACGAACCCATAAAGTAACCAGTGAAAGATACGTCTTGTAGGGCAGCAACAACGTTTCTCCAAATAATTCGGTATGTGATCATCTACTGCAGAGTATCCCCAGTCTGGCCCCCCACTGCTCATCTTAATTTTCGCTGCCCTCACCCATTTTGGCTTCAGTCTAATCTGCCTCTTTCTCTCTCTCTCTCTCTCTCTCTCTCTCTCTCTCTCTCCCTCTCTCTCTCTCTCTCTCCCTCTCTCTCTCTCTCTCTCTCTCTCTCTCTCCCTCTCTCTCTCTCTCTCTCTCTTTCTCGTCTTCCATCAGAAGTCCAATGCATTGCAGCACTTGTGATTGCGTCTGGTCTAATGCCCAAATGTGGACTTCTATTTATTTTTTGTGTTTGAGGTGAGGTTATTTGTTTCAAGACCACCATATCTTCGAGAGGCTCATCCATTTATGACGTCATAGATTTTCCTTAAAATAATAGATCCTCTTGGCGTTATGCTGATCACATGATCATCATCATGTGCCATACCAGTTGGTGTAGGCGATCATGTCCTTCCACGATCTTCTATCCATAGTGCATAGTATCAATTCTGTTGTTGACTGTTTTTCATGTCATGACACCAAGCTATCCAGTATGTAAACAATTTTTCGTCCGCGATCTCTCTTTCCCTGGATTTTACCAGTTGTAACCAAATTTTCTAACTTTGCTCATCTCATGATGTGCTCGAAAAATGTTGATTGTTTCTTTCTGATGCTTTCTATGAGCTTCCTTTTTTGTGCTGGCCTCTTTGAGAATGTCCTCGTTGGTCTTTTTTTCTTCTGAACACTTTCGTTTTGAGCCTGAAGAATATTTCATATTCTTTCATACAGTACAACATATTTCATATGTTGTTGAACTGTATACATTTTAGCCGATAATTTTATAACATTCACTTTGCATGCATAATATTTTTTTAAATATTATAATTAGAGACAGATTTAAATATTAGACGAAACAGATCTTTAACTCGTTACCCTTTGATGTTATCATAAACGTTTCTAGAGTTTATACAATGGTAAAAAATAAAGAGCCCCCGTTACGCCAAGTGGCTTACAGGGAAGATGGTGTTAGTGACCATAAATTTTACAGACTCTTCAGCACATGATTTTTGGGGTAATGTGGTTGGTATTACGCCCGTGCCGCTTTACTTTCCAGAAAAAAAAACAACCGGTATCCATTTAAGTGAACCCGGAAGCCGTCGGTTGAGATCGAACCCTACCCCTTGTCCTTTGTAGTCCTGTTCACTAACCACTGAGCTATCGCGGCTCCCGAGTTTATACAATGGATGGTGATAATTCTCTCACCACGTGAACACGTGGACGCTAAACATATCCAGGTATTTCTCCGCAACCTGTCATTAGTTTCATAATGAAATCTTCTGGCTATGTACTATCGTATTGCTAGTACTTTATTTGAACAGGTGTGCAGTTTTTCTTCTTCGAAGATGTCATTCTTAGATGTCTGCTGTAATTAAACAGTTGGTCCATCTGCTCGTACAGTCACAGAGGAAAATAAACCAAGCTGTCCATCATGTTGGGCAACCAGTGTGTCGTATACGTAACTAAGTATAATGGCATACATCTATGAATAAACAATCGCGTGTTTTCGAAAATGGGTATTCCTGCCTGTGAAACATGGACATTGATCTTGAAAGAAGAATACAGATTCTGAAAATGGTATAAAAAGATCTTGCGTGTATTTCGTATCGACCATATCACAATGTGAGAGTACGTAACAAGTTCCGATAATCCACAGAACCGGTTAATCACTTGTTGTCAACTGCAAAATAAAGTAAACTAAAATGGCTCGGACATGCTGTTGCAAGATCTACCGAATACAGTACCCGACGTAATAAGACATGGCAGATAGAGAAAGAGGCTGGAAGACACGACCCAGTCATGGACAGGATTAACATCACTGAAAGCGGCTCTTCATAGTAAAGGTTGAAAGAAAATTGTGAAGACGTCAGCAAATTGTTCCAACTTCGCCAATTTTACGGGCCTAACGATTAGCCTGTCATTCACATGTCGGTCTGGACTTCCCACTTGCGCCATCTCAATAAGTCTCCTAATGTATCTATGAAAATGAATAATATTGTAATTTATTACTATTATTATTATTATTATATTTTATTACAAATGAAAGACGATTATCGGTCACAGAGAAGGAACTTCTCAGAAGAATGTTGAAAGTTCCCTGGACAGCTAAAAAAGACCAACGAGAAAATTCTCAGAGGCCAACACCAAAATTAAATTCCTACAAAACATCAGAAAAAAGCAATCAACATTTTTCGGGAACAGCACGAGAAGAGGACATTTGGAATACTTGGTTACAACTGGCAAAATATATATTGAAAGAGAGATTGAGGACGACAAAGAGAGAAGATACTAGATAGCTTGGTGTACGGTATGGAAAACAGTCAACAACAGAACTGATACGATGCACTGTCGACAGAAGATTGTGGAAGGACATGATCGGCTACGCCAACCGGTATGGCACATAATGATTATTTAATTATAAATATTATTATTATTAAGTGAGATCCCATAACTGTTAAAATTGTAAGTCTTAGTATTTGCTTGACGTGGAAGGTGAATTTCTAACATTGTGGACTTCAAATATTTAGTGAGCATTCGTATATGTCAAATTCACTAACATAGAATTGTGGAAATGTACCAGTCAAATACCAGTGGATAAAGAGATACAGAGAAGACGATGGCGCTGGATAGGACACACTGAGGACACGCTGGAAAGCAAACTGAGAGTATTACACAACAGACCTGTTTTTGGAATCCCCAGGGGAAAAGACAAAGAGGAAGATCAATGAATTTTTGGAGAAGACAGATGGAAGCAGAGATGAAAATGATGGGGATGACATGGAATGATATTAAAAGAATGGCAAGAAACAGAACGACTTGAAAAGTGTTTTTTGAAGACCTATACTCCACAGGGAGCTGAAAGGTTGACGAAGAGGAAGATTCGTATATGTCCATTTTCAAAATGGCGCTGTTTTTTTTAAATATTTTTAAATTTTGTTTATTTACATCGTAGAAGAAGTTTTAGAACTGTAGGCAAATAATAATAAATTAATATTATTATAGAGGGAAACTTCCGAGGCGATAATCAGCGAATCAATTCAGAGGAAGAACTGTACCTTAGAATATATAAACAAAGAATTTTCCTTGGGAAAACTGAATTTTCAAAACTGTGACTTTCTAATTTATATAGCACAATTGGTGACTTTTCAAAGCGTTGATTATATATATATATATATATATATATATATATATATATATATATATATATATATATATATATATATATATATATATATATATATATATTCTTAGACATCGAAGATGCAGTTTTAGAAATTGTGACTTAATTTGCTAGGCATCAAAGTGGAATTTTTAAACATTATGACTTAATTTGTTAGGCATCAAAGTGGAATTTTTAAACATTGTGACTTAATTTGTTAGGTATCAAAGTGGAATTTTTAAACATTGTGACTTAATTTGTTAGGTATCAAAGTGGAATTTTTAAACATTGTGACTTAATTTGTTAGGTATCAAAGTGGAATTTTTAAACATTGTGACTTAATTTGTTAGGTATCAAAGTGGAATTTTTAAACATTGTGACTTAATTTGTTAGGTATCAAAGTGGAATTTTTAAACATTGTGACTTACTTTGTTAGGTTTCAAAGCGGAATTTTTAAACATTGTGACTTAATTTGTTAGGTATCAAAGCGGAATTTTTAAACATTGTGACTTACTTTGTTAGGTTTCAAAGCGGAATTTTTAAACATTGTGACTTAATTTGTTAGATATCAAAGCGGAATTTTTAAACATTGTGACTTAATTTGTTAGGTTTCAAAGTGGAATTTTTAAACATTGTGACTTAATTTGTTAGGTTTCAAAGTCGAATTTTTAAACATTGTGACTTAATTTGTTAGGCATCAAAGCAGAATTTTTAAACATTGTGACTTAATTTGTTAGGTTTCAAAGTGGAATTTTTAAACATTGTGACTTAATTTGTTAGGCATCAAAGCAGAATTTTTAAACATTGTGACTTAATTTGTTCGGTTTAAAAGTGGAATTTTTAAACATTGTGACTTAATTTGTTAGGTTTCAAAGTGGAATTTTTAAACATTGTGACTTAATTTGTTAGGCATCAAAGCAGAATTTTTAAACATTGTGACTTAATGATTTTTTTTTTTTTTGTCGGCAGAACTGGCTATTTTACAATTGTAACTTTATATTTTCTTAGGCGACAGAACTGGCTATTTTACAATTGTAACTTTATATTTTCTTTGGCGACAGAACTGGCTATTTTAAACTTGTAACTTTATATTTTGTTTGGCGACAGAACTCAATATTTTAAACTTCTAACTTTATATTTTGTTTGGTAGCAGATCTAGATATTTTACAATTGTAACTTTATATTTTGTTTGGCGACAGAACTCAATATTTTACAATTGTAACTTTATATTTTGTTTGGTAGCAGATCTAGATATTTCACAATTGTAACTTTATATTTTGTTTAGCGGTTGAATTGTATTTCCACAACCGTGTCTGTGAAAGTTTTCTTTCGAGACACTGTGTATTAATGTTATATGACTAACACATTCATAGCGAAAAACAGATCTTTTCTTTCAAGAACGACTAATTGTTTTATCAATTGCAGCAAATGTGGATCTCTCACTGTGACTGCTACAATGCTTTGATGAATTTGGAATTCCAAAATGATGAGTAGAAATGTTTTTTTAAAAAAATCAAAATTATAGGAATTAAAAAAAATCTGAGACTTTTTTTCTAAATATCAAATGAGAATCTGTGAAGAAAATAAACCGATAAATATCTAAACAGCTCACATGAGCAATGTCTCCAGCGATGACCAATTCAGTGAAACGTCTGAGGTCAGAGGGAGTTAGTCACAAACAAGAGGTGCCGGAGATGCCACAGTCTGACACTATCTTGAAAATTGGTAAGTGATTTATTTATTTACTCTTGGGAAGTTGATATTATGAAATGTAAAAACATAATGAAATTAGTAATGGAATGTTTACAATTTGAGAAGCAATAAATAATAATAATAATAATATAAGTTTGAATACCTCATCATCATCATGTGCCATACCGGTTGGCGTAAGCGATAAAGTCCTTCCACAATCTTCTATCTAAAGTGCTTCGTATCTGTTCTGTTGTTGATTGTTTTCCATGCCATGACACCAAACTATCTAGTATCTTCTCTCTTTGTCGTCCGCAATCTCTTTCCCTGTATTTTGCCAGTTGTAACCAAGTATTCCAACTTTTCTCTTCTCATGATGTGCCCAACAAATGTTGATTTTATCTTTCTGATGTTTTTTAGGAGCTCTTTTTTTGTGTTGGCCTCTTTGAGAACTTCCTCATTGGTCTTCTTAACTGTCCAGAAACTATCAACATTCTTCTGAGAAATCACTGTGGCCTCTAATCGTGTTTTCATTTGTTTTTCTACTGTCCATGATTCGCTTTCCTAGGTGAGAATTGGTTCTATATAACACCGATGTACTCTAATCCTCGCTTATATTGACATAGATTTTTTGCATAAAATATTTTTCATTTTCTGAAATTCTATTTTGACCTGAGGTATTCTGCTTTTTATTTCTGTGGTGCATCTTCCATTTAATGATATTATTGTGCCCAAGTATTCGACACGTTGCACTTGTTTCAGATGTGTCCTGTTTATTTGTATGCTGCATGATAGTGGTGATTGTTTCTTCGATATGACCATTACTTTCTGTTTTCTTACTATTCAGACTGAAACCTTTTTTGTTGCTTTATTTTACTATTATGTCTATCATTTCTTGTAGTTCATTTTCTGTCTCTGCTATTAAGACTGTGTCATCTGCATATCGCAAATTATTTATATTGTGACCGTTGACTTCAATTCCTTTTTTGTCTACTATTGATCTCATAATATGTTCGCTGTAATGTGAAAACAAATCCGGTGACAAAACACAGCCTTGTCTGACTCCTTGCTTTATATATTGAAATTGTCCTGTTTGGTTGTTAATTCGTATGGCTGCTGTTTGTTGCCAGTACATGTTTTTATATGATTCGAAGATCCTTGCCATCAATGTTTAATTTCTCCAGCATATTGATTATTTCCACATGCTTTACTTTCTTACATGCTTTTGTGTAGTCTATAAAGCACATATATAAATCTTTCTTTCCCTATATAGCTCTTTCTGTTAATGTTCTTAAGATGTATATTGCATTATTGGTGCCCGCTCTTTCCACAAATCCACATTGTTCCTTACTGATTTCTGCTTTTATTTTGTTCCTTACAGGTCTCATGATAATTCTTAGTAATATTTTTGTCACATGGCTCATGAGACTAATAGCACGATAGTCTTCACAATCAGTGGCGTCTTGAATACCTAGGGCCACTAAAAAACAAAAACAAAATTAATAACCTAATGCGAAATGAAGGTTAAGCATGAGATAGGTAATAGCATCTCAAAGTCTACTGAAATTAAAACACTGTGGCAAGCTTAAAAAAAAATAAAAAATCAGATTGTTATTTTAGAGTTGTAAAATGTGAATATCATTACCAAAAAAAAAAAAACTGTAAAGGGAATGTATTTATTTAAATGGATTATTAGATGACAAAATTTATTAGATTTTTCCTATTTCAATTCGTGACTGTAGAAGTTGAACGCTAACTCAGGTAGTTTGAACAGTTGTCAACATTTGAGATGAAATGTAAGAGGCACGTACAAATTCCTGAATGGATAAATTCATCAGACGAAGTGTTTTTAGAAACAAAAAAACGAAAGTAATCGAAAAGTGGCTAGGAAAATGAAAATAAATATGCCACAGGCTTAAAATAAACAAAGATGGAGAATATGGCCCATGAGAAACGAGATTGCTACAAAGAGCTATGAATGCACTGAATTCATGGACAAATAGATGGTGTATCAGCATCAATACAGACAAATGCAGTACTACACTTTTCACACTCTCCCCAAAACAAAAAGCAGGAGCCATCTACATAAACAATGAGCCTGCGAAAGAAGACATACAAGCTACATATCTCGGAGTTACATTTGATAACAAACTATCTTGGAAACAGCAGATAAATAAGGCAACCCAAAAAGCAAGGAGGAAATTGGCTATTCTAAGAAAGTTGTGTGGAACCACATGGGGTGCGAGTGGGAAAATACTCAGTAAAGTTTACCAACAGAGTATACGCCCACATTTAGAATATGGATCATCCGCATGGTGCTCAGCATCAAACACCACATTGCAAGAACTGGATAAAGTACAAAACCAGGCACTTAGGGTCATCACAGGAGCAATGAAATCAACACCAATATTGGAGATGGAGAAATTGTGGAGGATACCAGCACTGAGAGAACGGAGAGACACAAAGGTGCTGATACAGGCAGAAAAATTTGTATGCATGCCGAGACATCCAATGAAGGACAGATTCCAAAATCTTGCATTGGGACGACTTAAGAGAAGCAGCTTTATCCACCAAGCCAAGCGTATTAGTAGACAAACACCAGACATGCCAAGAGTTGTTAAACCCCTTCTGCCCATACCAGAACAGACTCCCTGGACAGATGAATCAGGATTATCAGTTCAAATACGGACAGAAGTGAAAGGAATAGTTGACAAAGAGGAACAAAATAGTCTACAGCGAAAAACAATAACTCTCAGTTTCCTGGATGAAGAATACCCACAAGACCTATGGATCCGTGTGTACACAGATGGATCAGCACAGAATGCAGTAAAGAATGGGGGAGCAGGTGCATATATAGAGTACCCAAATAACACTAGGGATATGAATAAAATAGCAACAGGGAAATATTGTCACAATTATGATGCAGAAATACAAGCAATAAAGTTGGCAATAGAAAAGCTGCTGAACAGTAATCTTAGCCCGCAGCCTGTAGTGTTTTTGACAGATGCAAGATCAGTGCTCCAGGCACTACAATCCAGAAAATTACCACATCTGCAGACCTTATTGACTGAACTCTGCAAGCACCACAGGGTTGCCCTGCAGTGGATCCCATTTCACTGTGGAATACCAGGAAATGAGAAAGCAGATCAGTTGGCAAAGGAAGGTTCAACATGCACACAACTAGATACACCAGTTACGTACCATCATAAGAAACAGATAATCAAATCAATCAGAGGACCACAAGCCCCATATCAGGATGCCTTTCATAATATGAATAGATATGAACAAGTTATCATTATACGCCTAAGAACAGGACACAATCGACTCCATAGTCACATGTATACAAAATTCAAGATCGGCACATCAACTACTTGTACATGTGGACAGGCACCCCAGACTGCTGAACACATACTTCAAGACTGCACTGAATATAGTAGACTGAGGAAAATCCATTGGCCCATAGATACAACACTACAGACAAAACTATATGGGCCACTGCAAGAATTACAAAAGACAGTAAAATTCATACAGGAAACGACATTGCTGATATAGACAATACTTCGAGCGAACGAAAGATAGATAGATAGATAGAAACAAAAAATCGAAAGTAATCGAAAAGTGGCTAGGAAAATGAAAATAAATATGCCACAGGCTTAAAATAAACAAAGATGGAGAATATAGCCCATGAGAAACGAGAAGTTTGCAAAAAACAAAAAAACAAAAAAACAAAAACAATGGAGCTAAGTAGAAAAATTTCCAAACAGTTGAGCTCACTGAGGCTCGAAGAATAGCCCAAGAACAATTATGAATATTCAAACATCAATTAATACAGCGATGTCCTATTTTGATGAATGAGGATTATGATAATACAGCGACAGCAGGCGTTATCAGATAGAACAGGAATAGCATATTGTTGCCCCCACTTTGCATGTTTCACGAACAAGAATAACATTCAATAGTTTTTTAATGAATTACTAACTGGCAGCTTTCCCAATGGCATGTACATTATTATATACCATGCTGCAGTAAACAACAGTATATATTATATTTTGCCATTAAGTGATGTTTTATATTTTCAAATTTGACCATTTATGCATCTGTACACATTTGTGCTGTGTTTATTGTTAATGTCATGCGCCTTCAGTGGTTGGAAAGGAGCTAGAGGTTAGGGGAAAAGGGAACAAAGAGTACAAATTGCACTGCTTTATTGTAAATTAATTTTCTGGCAAATAAACACATGGTCTGGGCTTTGCTATATTCATCATAATCAAGTACCGGGACTGCTGGAGTAGGTGATCATGTCTCTCCACAGCTTTCGATCTCGACAGTTATGTATCACTTCTGTTGTTGACCTTCTGCCGAGCCATTCTCTTAAGCTGTCTGGTATCTTTTTTCTTTGCTTTCCTCTATCTCTTCGTCCCTCAATTTTCCCAGTTGTTACAATATATTCCTGTTGTTTTCTTCTCATTACATGGCCAAAAAATGATGATCGTTTCTTCCTAATATTGGAAATTAGCTCTCTTTTTGCTTTGGCCTCTTTCAGAACGTTTTCATTACTCTTCTTAGCTGTCCATGGTATTCTCAACATTCTTCTGTAAAACTACATTTCTACAGATTGTCAGGTCGGGTAATTTTACCTGCCACTGTATGCAATAAACAGTACAACCTGTGTCCGCCCTGCTGCCTTGCAGGTGAGCTCGGGAGAGTAAAAGGCTAAGTGCTGGTACCCCAAAGTAAAACAACCCCAATGCCTTGTGGGTGAGACTTTTTAGTCAAAGGCTAGCGGAGCCAACCGTAAACAAAACGACGGTAGGCAACAGAAAACCACCGTCGTAACTTCTTTGTACAATCATGAATCGCCACAATAATAGAAATCACGACAACAACATTAAGGAGGGATTCCAATGTGATAGTAATAGCAGCAATATTGATAGTAATAGCAGTGATTGTGATAGTATGATCAGCAATAATGATAGTAATAACTGCTATAATTAGAGCAATAGCAGCGATTGTGATAGTAATAGTAGCAATAATGATAGTAATAAAAGCTATAATAATTAGCAATAGCAGTAGTTGTGATAGTAATACTAGCATTTGTGATAATAATAGTAGCAATAATGATAGTAATGGCAGCAGTTATAATAGTGCGTGGCTAAGTATCAGGTCGAGAAGGAACTACGAGAGAGTACGTTATTTTAAACATTTGAACGAAGGTGGTCACTGAATGCTTGCCCAATAATTTGCCACTTAAAGAAAGCCTGCTGCAAGTGTCAGTACTTCCCGTGTTATTGCTCATCGCTCTGTTACACAGCCTTGATCTGACATCATAAGTAAGGTAAAGTACCCCCGTCACACCAAGTGGCGTATAGGGAATATGGTGTTAATGACCATAAATTTTACAAACCTTCAGCACATGATTTTTTTGGTAATGTGGTCGGTATTACGCCCGTGCCACTTTACTTTCCCAGAAAAAAATCCGGTACCTATTTAAGGGTGGGTGATCCCGGAAACCGTCGATTGGGATCGAACCTTACCTCTTGTCCTTTGTAGTTCAGTTCACTAACCACTGAGCTATCGCGGCTCCCAATTTGTCACTTATGACGCATAAAAAAACACCTGTAAAATATATAAAGTTCTTTACTGGGGCATGGGTCTTTAACCCGTCAGCTTTTACATAAAACAATAAATAGATAATACTATAGGAATTGTTTTACAAATTCTGTCTTTTACGAAATGTGTTTTCATTAAAATGGGAATTATTATTATTATTGCCACTATATCAATTATACCTACTACTACTACTACTACTACTACTACTACTACTGCTACTACTGCTACTACTACTACTACTACTACTACAACTACTGCACTACTACTACTACTACTACTACTACTAATACTTGTATTGCTACAACTATTCTATCTATCTATCTATTGACCTTTCGAGCCGTAGCCGAACCCATAGGGCGTAGACCAAGATACTCCTTATCTTATCTGAATTTTTGTTCTAGCAGTTTTCAATCCTTCTAAACATATTTTATCAAATATCGCCATTTGTCTCTGTTCTGTGCAAGCAACTCTATCTCATTGAGGGAGCCGAATCCAGCTGCTCTTGCCTCTGTCATCAATGTTCTTCTCAGTGTCTCTCTGGGTCTTCCTCTTTTCCTCTTACCTGTTGTTTCCCATATGAGGGCTTGCTTTGCTATTCGGTTATTATCTCTTCTCATCACATGTCCAACATATGACCCTCGTCTTTTCTTTATCATTGAAGATATTAGTGGTTGATTGGCGATTTCTCTAATTTCCTGGTTTGTTTTGAATTCTTTTCTAACTACAACTATTACTTTTACTATATAATCATTACTACTATTATTATTACAATAACTTCTATTATTATTAATATTACTGTTACTACTACTACTAATTTTTACTATTATTACCAGTACTACTTTTATCGTTACTATTATTACTTTTATTCTTCTTCTTCAATAAACATACACTTGTGATGCAATATGGAGAATTGTAGTTAGTTTTCTTTCCTAGACGAAGTGTGCAGCAGTAGCATTTAACCCATTACAAAACTCATGCCCCTCTTCAAACTACTATAATGTAATAATCGTTTGCTTTTAATTGATGACATTTTGTATGTAAACGTTTGATTGTCATGACGTTATATATGAGAAATAGTCACTGGAATCAAATAGATGTTTTTATCTGTGTCTTAGTATGTGCGATATATAAAAACAAATGCACATAATGATACTAGTCAGATAGAATGTTTACAATTTCTACTGGTCAACATTCATCATTATCATTGAGTGCCGTCTCCGCATCGATGATTGGCTACCATGGAGCGCCATTCCATGGTCAACATTACATGCGAAATAAAAAAAAAATAAGTTTAATTTTCACGGATTTCTCTCATGGATTCGTACCATCCAACCATCGCTCTTTTATTGAAAACTGCCTGTGTGTTCTAATTCATTTCAAAGGCGTAGAAATATATTTTTTTAAAATTTCGCGTATGGTGTTGACCAATAGAAAATGTGTATATTCTATTTCTCTAATATCATTATGTGTATTTGTTTTTGTATACTACAAATAAGACAAAATTAAAACAATCTATTTGTTTGCAATGGCAATTGTTTATATGATGTCATGACAATAAACCGTTTACATACGCAATTTCAACAATTAAAACCAAACGGTTATTAAGTTAAAACATTTTGAAGAGGAGGATAAGATTGGGAGCGGACTATAGTAGTATCGCTGGATAATTTCTATAGTATTGTCTACCTATTCTCTATCTTGAGCTGCGATAGCTCAGTGGTTAGTGAACTGGTCTACAAAGGACAAGGGTTAGGGTTCGATCCTAGCCTACGGCCTCCGGGTTCATACAGCCTTAAATGGGTACCGGATTTTTTTAAATGGGAAATTAAAACGGCACGGGCGTAATACCGACCACATTACCCCAAAAATCGTGCTGAAGGTCTGTAAAATTTATGGTCACTAACACCATATTTCCTATACGCCACTTGACGTGACGGGGGTACTTTACTTTTTTTTTTATTCTCTATCTCCGAAGTTAGATTCGATATACCTGATTTGTTGTTATGATTATTGTACATGTTTTCAAGCATTAGTAACATTTTGCAATAAGCTCATTGTACTGCTCTAATAGCGTAATTTTTTTTTTTATCTGATTAGATCCAGACCTGAAGAGCAATAAGAGTTCATCGGATGATGACGAAGACAACAACATGGAAAAGGAAGACAGTGCTGTGGTAAAGAGCACAGAGAACAAGGATCAGCAGGGCCAACAGCAAAACGTGAAGAAAACAGTGGCACAGATCATGAGGGACAAGAAAAAACAAACCCAGCTAACGTTGCAGTGGTGAGTGGACGTTTCCTTCTTGTAAGAAGCTGTTTCTTACGTTCGTTCCTTGTGTCAGCTACTTCTTCGTGCTTAATATTCACTTTTAGACGTCCACATTGATTGTTCTAAAGATATGGGATGATCAGTATGTCTAGGGTCAAGGCATATAAATGCATATGTAAAATGTAAGTAAAAGTAAAGTACCCCCGCCACGCCAAGTGGCGTATAGAGAATATGGTGTTAGTGACCATAAATTTTACAGACCTTCAGCACATGATTTTTGGGGTAATGTGCTCGATATTACGCCCCTGCCGCTTTGCTTTCCCAGAAAAAAAAAATCCGGTACCCATTTAAGGCTGGGTGAACCTGGAAGCCATTCATCAGGATAGAACTCGACCTCTTGCCCTTTGTAGTCCAGTTCACAAACCACTGAGCTATTGCGGCTCATTGTAAAGCTGATGGTAAAGGAGAAATGAAAATAAAGGAGAAAAACTCTGCATTCAAATTTCCAGTGTTTTTAAAATGTAGCCTCCCTTTTTCGCGAACCTTCCTTCTCCTATCCTAGTCTGCTATTTTCCTAGCATTTGTTGAATGTTTGGATTATGTTTAGTTTGTTTCTGTTATTTAAAGTGACAAAGCCCTTTAGTTTGTATTTTACTAAGCTTTCTGTGCCATTAGCTTAGTGTCCCAATGAATACATGATTTTAATCTAATTATCACCGTGCAAAGACATCGCTTATAGTTTGATATGTAGAATACCATAGTTGTAAATAGAATCAAGGGAATAAAAAATGGTCTTGCGATGTTAAGTAGAGCCAGTTTTAAAATACGGAAGCGAATCTTGACCACTTATTATATACGCAACAATTATTTTCCAGTTTGTTGTCTTCGGTGCCACCTATGATTTGACGACATCGAGACTCGTTTCTTCCTGCTCTCTCTCTCTCTCTCTCTCTCTCTCTCTCTCTCTCAGTCTGCCTTTGCGTTTCTCTTCCAGTTCTCTACATGATCGTTTATGCCAGACCTTTTGAGAGCTTTATTTGGTCGTAAGGTCTCATCTTTCGCGTCTTAAGGATTATAAGGAAATAACGGTATTGTCGAGTTGTTAAATCTGATTGTGTTATATGAAGATGCGGTCTAAGTATGAGCTCTCACAGTCATGCAAAAACATGCGTATTTCCTTTTAATTAACGTGTTAGGGTCAATGTTAGGGAGCCGCGATAATCATGTGGTCAGTGAACTGGACTACAAAGGACAAGAGCGATCCTGATTGACGGCTTACAGGTTCACCCAACATTAAATGGGTACCGAATTTTTTTCTGGGAAAGTATAGAGGCACGGGCGTAATACCGACCACATTACCCCAAAAATCATGTGCCGAAGGTCTGTAAAATATTATGGTCACTAACGCCATATTCCCTATACGCCACTTGGCGTGACGGGGGTACTTTACTTTACTTTTAGAGTCCATGTTACTCAAGCATGTTTGAGATTTGGCACATCAAAAATCGCATTAATCTAGTTTTTGATCTGATCGTCATGTTAACACGAAATATTGATCTTATCATACAGTACTAAACTGTTTCTGTTAATAGTTTGAATGATCATCTTTGCTGTTACTAGATTACCCAACATCAGAGTTGCGTCGCTATCTGTTATATCGTGTTCATTAATTTTGTTCATGCTCCATCCCCTGCGGTGGAATAAGGCAGTAGAAGATGGAAAAAAGAAAGAGAAAAGAAATGCCCCATCCATTTGGTTTTCTAAAAATAAAAAAAATGTAAGACCTTTTAAAAATGTCTTCCTGTTAAAAACACACACACACACACACACACTAACACACACACATACAAATACATGCTTACTTCCCTCCACAGCTGTTGTCTTCCAGTATGAAGTGGGACAAACGAAGAGTTCAGGTCCAGTTTCTCCTTTTTTTGCCGTTGATCATTAGATTTCTATATCTGCCTTTACATCCTGTCAACCTCAACTTTTTAAATTCTGAGCACTACTGCTCTCGATGAATACACACACACCAAGGTACACACATACACACAAACATACTACAAATTGGACGAGAGCAGAGAAAAAGGCATTATTAATCTGACAGAAAAATGACAAAATGGGGTAGAGAAATAGGCATTATTAATCTGACAGAAAAATGACACAATGGGGTAGAGAAATAGGCATTATTAATCTGACAGAAAAATGACACAATGGGGTAGAGAAATAGGCATTATTAATCTGACAGAAAATCACACAAGGGGGTAGAGAAATAGGCAGTATTAATCTGACAGAAAATGGCACAATGGGGTAGAGAAATAGGCATTATTAATCTGACAGAAAACGGCACAATGGTGCAGATAAAAAGGCATTATTAATCTGACAGAAAATCACACAATGGGGCAGAGAAATAGGCATTATTAATCTGACAGAAAATCACACAAATGGTGCAGAGAAATAGGCATTATTAATCTGACTGAAAATCACACAATGGGGCAGAGAAATAGGCATTATTAATCTGACTGAAAATCACACAATGGGGCAGAGAAATAGGCATTATTAATCTGACAGAAAATCACACAATGGGGCAGAGAAATAGACATTATTAATCTGACTGAAAATCACACAATGGGGCAGAGAAATAGGCATTATTAATCTAACTGAAAATCATACAATGGGGCAGAGAAATATGCATTATTAATCTGGCAGAAAATCACATAAACCATTTCAACAGTTATCAAAACTTTGAATGAATGTCGTTACATTTTTAATGACACTTTCATAATCAATGAGTTCGTAGTAATGTGAAGGCTCAATATTATTTTGAACACTTATTAACCTAGACAAACTTGTTTTTCGTTTGTGTAATCTGTCAGTTCCGTACTAATTCTCTCCCATTAGCAGGAAGTTATGTCATCCTCTGATCTTGTAATGCCAGCACGGAAATCCACACTCAATCTCAGGAATGCTAACACTTGAAGCCAATATCATCACTCTTGCGTGCAATTACTTGACTCTCTAGCTTCAACAGGAGCGAGCACTAAAACGTATTGATAAACACTTAAGAGAGCATTCTTGACATATTCAAGCTCGGCGACAACAGAATGGCGATAATTCTTTCCGTATCACATCAAACATACTCAATCGCCATCTGCTGTATTATGTTTGCTGTTCTGTTGATGGTATAAGGCAACGACTGAATAACCTTTTTGTACATGGTGCTCACAATTGTACATACGACTTTTCAAACAAAGCTTTTTTTTTCTATGATCACTTCATTTTTGATGATAGTATAAATACGGAATTATAGAATACAGTGATACACTTACATTTAAATTTACTTTAAGAAAGGCAATTGTCAAGCAATATGTAGAGTAGACAGGTGTGTAGTGAATCTTGACGAGAAAACAAAGGTCTGCCTTTCGACATTCTGGACAGCTCGATCGGTGCTCAGTCTTTTCAGCAGATGACGCAAAACATGTACGTTGATGCTAAAAATAACTGAAGAAGTGGTACCGGTGAGGTTTCAACAGTTATAACAGGGCGTCAATGAAGATATTAAGGATAAAAAGATACAGCGAAGACGATGCCGCTGGATAGGACACACACTGCGGAAGCCAACTGAGAGTATTACACAACAGACCCTTTTTTGGAATCCCCAGGGGAAAAGACAAAGAGGAAGATCAAGGAATTCTTGGAGAAAGCTAGAAGCAGAGATGAACATGATAGGGAAAACGTGGAATGATCTTAAAAGAATGGCAAGAAACAGAACGACTCGGAAAGTGTTTGTTGAAGACCTATGCTCCACAGGGAACTGAAAGGTAGAATAAAAAGAATGAAGATATTATTCTTTTGCTTCTTTTTTTTCCATCGCCCAACCTTGGGGGCTTCGTTAGCCTAGTTGGGAAAACACACAACACTGTGCTACTGACGTTCGGACAACCTGTGTTCGATTCCCGCTGGAAGCAGTGTGAATTGTACTCCTGGTTGGGGAAAAAAACATACCCCTGCGGTCGACTCAGCCGCTGGTAGAATTGGGTACCAGAACAGTGCTCTGGAAAGGTGAGGAATGCCGCCACGCATCGTGAGTTTCGATGCTTGAAGCGACACTAGTCAGACGTCCCCGATCACTTCTTGGTAGACGGCTGAGGCACATTATGGGTGAAAACTGGCGCACTAAGACGCCGATTCCAAGTCTCGGTACTTTACCTTTATCCCATAACTCTGTGATATAGTACTAACGACAGTCGTTGCAAACCTTTTTATATTTATCTCTAACTTCAATAAGTTTTTGTGACTGCAATGTCCTGGCTTGTCTATTCTTTGATGTTTTCTCCTCACCTCTTTCTCTGCCCACCTTTCATTCCTGCTTATTTCACAGTAAACACGATTAACGATGTGTAATTGTGAAATTAGTTGTAATAAATATAAATATGTGATGAATATATGGAATACTGGGGATAAATAAAAATGGTATAAACGATAGAGAGAAAAAAATTGAATGTATAGAGGGATATCATATTTAATGATGTTTACAAATTTGTTTTGCAGGCTGGAGGAGAATTACTGCATCTGTGATGGTGTCTGTCTGCCCCGGTGTATTCTCTATTCTCATTACCTCGACTTTTGCAGAAAGGAACACCTAGAACCTGCTTGTGCTGCCACATTTGGCAAGGTAATTATTTATAACTGATACTACTACTTCTGAGAGACGAGATAGGGATAAAACCAGCGATGGATAATATTTGATACACACACAAAAACAACGATCGAATGGTTTTAATATCTAACACGATCAGCTAAAGGATAGTGGATTCATTAAATAGTAGACATGACAATAAGTAGCAAGCAGAATACATTAAACAAGTAGCAGAACATTTATCCGAACACTCAATTTTTTATTGGTGTTGAAATGAAACAGAAGAAAGTAATGTGGAATGTAACTGAGAACAGTAAAACGAAATACAAATATAGGACTATAAAATGAAATACAATTTAGGACAGCGAAGTGAAAGTTCCTAATTAATTCTTTGTTTTTGTGCATCGATCAAAAAAGTTCTTAGTGAATCATAGCAAACTCTATCTTATAAGACAACATCATAATTACTTCGATTTTGTGAGGTTCGGGGCTACCATAACAGGGCACCGTAATTCTGGTCTACACTTCACACCGCCACTGCTCTCTATCAAGTTGTGTTACATCTGCCTCTCCTTCCATGAGGTGTCGTTATGGAGCAGTAGTTAGTGAACTGGTCAACCGTAGACAAGAGGTTGGGTTGTAGATAGTGAAATGGTCTACCGTAGACAAGAGCTTGGATTGTAGATAGTGAAATGGTCTACTGTAGACAAGAGCTTGTGTTGTAGATAGTGAAATGGTTTACCTTAGACAAGAGCTTGTGTTGTAGATAGTGAAATGGTTTACCGCATACAAGAGCTTGGATTGTAGATAGTGAAATGGTCTACCGTAAACAAAAGCTTGTGTTGTAGATAGTGAAATGGTCTACCGTAGACAAGAGCTTGTGTTGTAGATAGTGAAATGGTCTACCGTAGACAAGAGGTTGTGTTGTAGATAGTGAAATGGTCTACCGTAGACAAGAGCTTGGGTTGTAGATAGTGAAATGGTCTACCGTAGACAAGAGCTTGGGTTGTAGATAGTGAAATGGTCTACCGTAGACAAGAGCTTGTGTTGTAAATAGTGAAATCGTTTACCGTATACAAGAGTTTGGTTTGTAGATAGTGAAATGGTCTACCGTAGTCAAGAGCTTGTGTTGTAAATAGTGAAATGGTCTACCATATACAAGAGCTTGGATTGTAGATAGTGAAATGGTCTACCGTAGACAAGAGCTTGTGTTGTAGGTTGTGAAATGGTCTACCGTAGACAAGTGCTTGTGTTGTAGATAGAGAAATGGTCTACCGTATACAAGAGCTTGGATTGTAGATAGTGAAATGGTCTACCGTATACAAGAGCTTGGGTTGTAGATAATGAACTGGTCAACAGTAGACAATAGCTTGTGTTGTAGATAGTGAAATGGTTTACCGTATACAAGAGTTTGTGTTGTAGATAGTGAAATGGTTTACCGTATACAAGAGTTTGTGTTGTAGATAGTGAAATGGTCTACCGTAGACAAGAGCTTAGATTGTAGATAGTGAAATGGCATACCATAGACAAGAACTTGGATTGTAGAATGTGCAATGGCCTACCGTAGACAACAGCTTAGATTGTAGATTGTGAAATGGTCTACCGTAAACAAGAGATTGTGTTGTAGATAGTGAAATAGTCTACCGTTGACATGAGCTGGGGTTGTAGATAATATATAGTAGATAGTACAGTTGTGTCTACCAAAGCCCCCCAATTTGATCAGTTGTGTCTTTCCATGAAGATAAAATACATATGCTTATTCTATTGTACAGATTGTATTTAATAAGGAGTTGTATCTTATATGGGGGATTCGTTAGTCTTGAGGCAAGACGCCGGTCTCGAGGCAAGAGGCCGGTCTCGAGGCAAGACGCCGGTCTCGAGGCAGAGAGGTTGTGAGCTCAGATTCTGGCTGCAGCCTGTTGGGACTTTTTGTGTGATTTCTCTCTGCGCAACCACCCACTGTCTCAGCAGCGAGACCCGGCTTGAAACGCCAATTACTCATTGACAGAAAAGAGTATGAATGTCTCTGAAGACGGTGTTATCTGCCTGTGCGGCGAGGGACCCCTGTGCACACGGCTGTCTTGGAAAAACGGACTAACACGCACAATTCAGTTCCTAGTCTGTAGGGACTTCGTCAGAAGTGAAAGATGATGAACGAAAAAAAAGTAATCTTAAATTTTAAATCATTTGTGGTTAAAAATTAAATATTGAATCTCGTGAACTCTCAAATATATGCCCAGAACTGAGATGGGTGGCGAAAAAACACTACGAGCCCTATGGGTCGTCTAGCTGTGCTGGAAAGAACAAGATTAAGATGAAGTGCTCTGTGCGCACCGTGAGCTGTGTTTTTCATCTATATCGTGTTTCGATATCCGATTGTTTACGATAAATAATGATATCGTTTGACGAAGGACAGGGAGCCGCTATAGCTCAGTGGTTAGTGAACTGGACTACAAAAGATAAGAGGTAGGGTTCGATCTCAACCGACGGCTTCCGGTTCACCCAGCCTTTAATGGGTACCGAATTTTTTTCTGGGAAAGTAAAGCGGCAAGGGCGTAATACCGACCACATTACCTCAAAAAATCATGTGCCGAAGGTCTGTAAAATGTATGGTAATTAACACCATTTTCCCTATACGCCACTTGGCGTGACGGGGGTACTTTTTTTTTTTTTCTTTAATGACGAAGGACAGTTCAGCTGCGTTCACTTTCGATGCCGCTACGTCTTATGTCTTCTGGCGTATGTCCTGTAGCTGTTATGATGGGGACTGCAGCTGTTTTACTTTGTTTATATCATTAAATGAGATGTTAATTCGGATGATTCCACTGGCACGGGCAGTTGAACAATTATAGATTTAATTTGTTTGCAGCGATACCGGGGTCTTTGACTAACTACAACTACTATCAAGAATAAGATGACGACCAAGAAACATTTGTACTTTTTGAATGTTATGTCAGAAATTGAAACCACTTCCATAAAATGTATCAGTTTTAAAATGAGTGGAATATATTAAGCTCAGAACATCTTAATCCATAAATGCTGAATAATTTTCAAGATAATAACTAAAACGCCACTTCGAGACGAAAACAAACAGCTGTGCTGTACACCAGACTCTAGGTGTAGCGTAGTTCTCTTCCCTTGTCGTTAACATTGACACCTTCCATTTAACTTTTCTGGGCCTGTTGTTCGCATGCGACAGATACGTCTCTGCAGATAATTCTCTTTGTTACTTTGTACGTCAAAGGATACTTCTTAAACAATGTTAAAAGTTATGGATGTAACAAAACAAGCATATCTGGCTACTTGTCCTGGGCCTACCACAGCTCTTAATACGATTTCTTTGTGGATTTGAGGAAAGTGCTAATAATTTTCTGTTGCGTTTGAAGCATTTTAAAACAAAATGTTAGTTTCTAACTTACTGTAGAGACTTTGAAGTGTCCTCATAGAAACTCTTTAAGGACATCAGTGTCTCCTTTATTAAACAACCAGTTTCAGAGATACAAACAAAATACCATATTGAAACTATCTCAGTTGGAACAGCCCATCTTTTGCCCTGGGCTACTTGTTATGTTCTTGAACTCCGAGGTTGATGAGCGTGAATAATTTATAGTTTATCATAGTTGTTACCGTTTACACCACTTTTATTACCGTTTACACCATAAGTGTTACCGTTTACACTATAGTTGTTACCGTTTACACCACTGTTATTACCGTTTACACCATAAGTGTTACCGTTTAGACTATAGTTGTTACCGTTTACACTATAGTTGTTAACGTTTACACTATAGGTGTTACAATTTACAACACAGTTGTTATCGTTTACACCATATTTGTTAACGCTTACACTATAGTTGTTACCGTTTACACTATAGTTGTTACCGTTTACGCTATAGTTGTTACAGTTTACACCATAGTTGTTAACGTTTACACTATAGGTGTTACAATTTACAACACAGTGTTACCGTTTACACTATAGTTGTTACCGTTTACGCTATAGTTGTTACAGTTTACACCATTGTTGTTACTGTTTAAATCATAGTTGTTACCGTTTACACAATAGTTGTTAACGTTTACACAATAGTTGTTATTGTTTACACCATAGTTGTTAACGTATACACAATAGTTGTTACTGTTTACACTATAGTTGTTAACGTATACACAATAGTTGTTACTGTTTACACTATAGTTGTTAACGTATACACAATAGTTGTTACTGTTTACACCATAGTTGTTAACGTATACACAATAGTTGTTACTGTTTACACTATAGTTGTTAACGTATACACAATAGTTGATTAATAGATCATTAAATTATTGCCCTAAATTGACGTAATTCTAATTACATAATAACATCTTAGTTATTTACATAATAAGTTATGATAAAAACGCGATTTATTTGTTTATTAATCTGTTAATCATTATTAATTAATCTTTAATCTGTTAAACATCTATTACAATTTTATTTCACGTTTATATAATGTAAAGACGCAGCGTGTTGATTTTTACAGGAGGCACAAAATAGGAGTGCCATCTAGTGGATCTACTTCTTTATGTTTCCACAAAGAGATAGAGCGCCTTCTTATTAGTCGATTTCCTGTTGCAATGGGAACGAGGAGCTGATTGCTGAAATAGCCTACATAGTAATCATACACAGTGCAGGGTCGTTAGATACCGTTGTACGATTGTAGTAAGTTTGACCTAATGAGATTTCTATCTATCGACCTTCCGAGCCGTAGTCAGGCCATAGGGCATAGGCTCAGATACTCCATAGACATTGAAGCCTATTTATTAGTAACAGCTTGCGTTATTTGAACTATATCACGAATATAATAGAGAGTACTGTCGCTGTATACCGACGTTTAATTCATTGACCTGGAATGTGATTGTGTTATGTATTGTGATAAAATGAGGAAGACATTATGTAATCAATTTTTGACAATAGAAACAAGCAAATGAGTTTTTTAAATGTTATGCAGAGCCAGTCTTAACATATGGATGTGAATCATGGACAATAGGATAGCAGACATAAAAAAATCACCGAAGGCTGTAGAAATGTGGTTTTATATAACAATATTGAGAATACCATGAACAGCTAAGAAGTAAGAGTAATGGCAAAGTTCTGAAAGAGGCCAAATAAAAAAGAGAGCTAGTTTTCAAAATTGGGAAGAAACAATCATCATTTTTTTGGCCATGCAATAAGAAAGGAAAAGCTGGAATATATTGTAACAATTGGTAAAAATGAGGAACGAAGAGATAGAGGGAAGCAAAGAAAAAAGATATCAGACAGTTTAAGAGAATGGCTTGGCAAAAGGTCCACAATATAAATGATAAATAACTGTCGTGATCGAAAGTTGTTGAGAGACATGATCACCTACGCCCGCATCCGTGGTACTTGGTGATGATGATTGTAATAAAATATTAGAGGAGTCATGGCCTTGTCTGAATATCCGCAGCTGCATTTAAGTTGTCTTGTGTTGCGCAGTTAGAACTTCTAAACTGCAATGATTATTGTAAGATTAACCGCAGTTAGAACGTCTAAAACTGCAACGATTATTGTAAGGTTAACCGCATTTAGAACTTCTAAACTGCAACGATTATTGTAAGATTAACCGCAGTTAGAACGTCTAAAACTGCAACGATTATTGTAAGATTAACCGCAGTTAGAACGTCTAAAACTGCAACGATTATTGTAAGGTTAACCGCAGTTAGAACGTCTGAAACTGCAACGATTATTGTAAGGTTAACCGCAGTTAGAACGTCTAAAACTGCAACAATTATTGTAAGATTAACCGCAGTTAGAACGTCTAAAACTGCAACGATTATTGTAAGATTAACCGCAGTTAGAACGTCTAAAACTGCAACGAGTATTGTAAGATTAACCGCAGTTAGAACGTCTAAAACTGCAACGATTATTGTAAGATTAACCGCAGTTAGAACGTCTAAAACTGCAACGAGTATTGTAAGATTAACCGCAGTTAGAACGTCTAAAACTGCAACGATTATTGTAAGATTAACCGCAGTTAGAACGTCTAAAACTGCAACGAGTATTGTAAGATTAACCGCAGTTAGAACGTCTAAAACTGCAACGAGTATTGTAAGATTAACCGCAGTTAGAACGTCTAAAACTGCAACGAGTATTGTAAGATTGACCGCAGTTAGAACGTCTAAAACTGCAACGATTATTGTAAGATTGACCGCAGTTTGAACGTCTAAAACTGCAACGATTATTGTAAGATTGACCGCAGTTAGAACGTCTAAAACTGCAACGATTATTGTAAGATTGACCGCAGTTAGAACGTCTAAAACTGCAACGATTATTGTAAGATTGACCGCAGTTAGAACGTCTAAAAATGCAACGATTATTGTAAGATTGACCGCAGTTAGAACGTCTAAAACTGCAACGATTATTGTAAGGTTGATCACAGATGAATAAAAAAAAAGTTGCGGCTTAAATGCTAATGATTATGTTGTGGGGGGGGGGGGGGGGTCGCAACCTTACAATGAAAAAAAAAAAATTGGTAACACATTAATATGCCATCTCGCAAGTAAAAATCATTAACGTAAAAAATATTGAAACTACACAAAAAAAAAAAAAAAAAAAAAAAAAAATCACGTTTTATCATAAAATTTAACTAGTTCAATAAAAGTGTTCTTTTTTAGATAGACAAAAGTACCATAATTAGGAAAATCTTTTGCACATGCACTATCGATACACATAGGCAGTTGAACACTACTTTCGACTGAATTAACCTGCAGTCTGGACAAACAATTCAAATAATTGTCGACAGATCACAAAACGAATTTGTTTTGATTGTTTCGGTTGTTGACTGGTTGTGCACAAACCCTTAGCTTGTATTTGTAGGCTATCATTCCTTTAGTTTGAAATGTTTTTTTTTTTTTTTGAATTGGTGCAGTTTCCAAGCCGGAACCTAAATTACTTGACCTTGTAGAAATCCAACATACGATCCTTGAAGATGGAAAATTAAAAAAAAATTTTTTTTAATGATATGTTAGAAGCTTTACGTGATTAGTAGACGATACAGATTTGAACGACGTTTCGGCCCAATAGGCCTTCAGCAGGAACAAACAAAAAACACACACACAGATATGTAAGTAAATAAAACTAATCCTACATAGCTAACCAGTAACGAAACATCCAAAGCAAAAATAATCGAAATTGGTTAAAGAAAATAAAAGTGACTTCCATGTGTCCTGTGTCCCGGACCGTGGTCAGAATAAAAAGGAAATGGAGACGAGTGTGGCTGTAATTATACCAGCCTAGGTCAGGTGAAGGGTTCTAAAAATCCTTGAAGATATCATTCTTGTCCGTGCTATTACCCCTAAGATAAGGCATACCTTAGGTCAGGCCCAATCTATTTCTGAGACATTAACCTCCATGTAACTACCAGAGTATATCCTATATATTTTACTTGATGTAAGGCTTCTATACGACATTCATTCTGCAAGGTACTACTCCCACAGTACAATGCAATACAACATGCTGGAGTACGGGGAAATGAAAGAGCGGATAGGTTGACTATCTGCGCTGTCGTTGAAGACGGTCAACCAATGGATTGGGAGGATATCATCAATGCTCTCAGAGATGTGGGAAGGGCACAAGATTTCGACAACCATGAATCCACGTCACTCCTTCGGATGTAAGAAATGGGAGTTAAGATGGGCACGGCCAGAAACGAGAAACTTTGTGGTCGCATGAGAAGACTTATAAACCAACACAGAACTGGAGTCGTCAGTAGTTGGACACTGCAAGACTTGCTGAGTAGGGGGTCTGAACACTTATGGACATGTTCGGAGTGCAGTGACGATGACCTGCAAATAACTCAATAACTTAATGTAATACAACTTAGTGTATTACAGTATTATGTACTTGTATAATGCACAGTAAGGTAATGTAATATCTCTAATTTTTATGAGTTTTTTTTTTAAAATCTATAAACGTTGGGAAAACTCTAATAGCTGACAACAAAAAGAGTGGATTGATAGAATATTAGAAACAATAGGAAACATAAAAGCAGGAGAAACCAGCAGAAAAGCAACAGACTGCAAATACATCTGTGTTCGACGCTGTAAGGCAAATGAGCAAGGAAAGAAGTAGAAGAATGAAGATCGGCAACACGTTATTAAAACACGGTGAAGTTACTGTTTTACATTGCAACATAGAGTAGTACAGTACAAGGCATTCCTGTTCACATTCAACACAGAAATACAAATTGGGCAATTACAAGAATGTAAAGACGTATTGAATCTTCCAATCTGAGACGTTTATAAAAAATGTCTTTACAGACTAAATCTCTTAGTTTTCTGAGCCAATTTTTAATTACAACAATATAATATATTGTCCTGGTTGGTTTGATTTCACTGGAAAAATTCATGAATTATATAATTTTTATTTAGCTTACACAAACTAATAGCAAAGAAAAAGCAATTTTAATGCCGTGAAAAATATACTAACATCAAGACATAAACACCAGGACTAAAACTAAGATTAGCAAAATGTTATATTTTCTCAACATTCCTGTAGGGTGCAGAAACATAGACACTAGACAAGAAAACATAACAGAAAATTGAAGTATTTTAAATGTGGATTTATGGAAGAATATGTAGAATTGGATGGAAAGAAAAGAAAACAAACGACTAAGTCTTAAAATAACTAAAAGGGAAAAGAGAACTTATAAAGATAATTGAAACAAGACAAAATGAGATTTATGGGGTATATTAAAAGACACAGCAACCTACTAAAAGTAATCTTGGAAGGGAAAATACACGATAAAAGAGACAGAGGCAGAAACAGATCAAGACTATCATGGACAAGTAACATCAAAAGATGGGTAAGGTCAGCCTAAGACAACCTGCAATATCAAAGCAAGAGACAGAGCGAAATGGCGCTCAATATTAGCTAATCTTCGATGCGGAGACGGTACTCAATGATGATGATGACACAAGGCAATGCAAGTTAGAAGATTTGTTTACTGAGCTATTTTGTCATCATTTTTACAGACAATTCGTCAAAAGTTTCCTCATCTAACCACCAGGCGCCTAGGAACCAGAGGACATTCCAAGTAAGTGAATCATCTTTAATTTTTCGCATTTTGTAAAATAATTGTTTTCTAACACAGGTCACTGCCCGTTCTGGGCCAATCTCACACATCCACGTTCGTTTCTCACATTCTGTTTATTGTTTGCTAAGATATTTTATATACCCATACACATAGAAGTTGTGCTACCAATACCACTCATGGACCCTAGATACAAGAACAATAAGAAAAATAACCTCACTGAGATGAAATGTGTTAGACGAATGACAGGAAACAGTTTGAGAGATAAAATAAAAAATTACGAACTGAGAAAAACGCTAAGAATAATCTCCGCCACAGAATATATAAAGAAACAACATTACTTGGCCACGACACAAGGCAGAACGATCAAAACGCAACACAGAGAACCTTCAATAAAAGTTGCGAGAACACAAGGTCCGACCATGAACAAGATGGCAAAATAATAAAAGCATATGGGCGTCAATAGAGTTGGACATGAATGTTGAGTGAAAGAGAACAAAAGTAAAACGCATATTCATTGCATAATCATGATAGGTAAAAAAAAAAAAAAAAAAAGATTCACATAAATGAATGGAACAACTCTGAGCACACTCATACACATATTGACTTCTCTTATTCACTTGCCGATCGCTTATCACAAATGATGACGTAGGTGAAGCATCAATAAAGATGTCATTTCAGTTTAAATCATAACCTATTACGCATGCGCGTTAACTCTTATATTCTGTAAATAAGTACGGGCATGGGCGTAACTGTGAAGGATTTAACGATTCCCTGGACATATGTCACGTGACACGCGGTACCCGCTTTTTTGATGTTTGTGAATTCTTGCAAAGTCTGTAGTTTCAGCTAATCTTGATAGCTTTCCTTTCCATAGATACATTTATCAATAACGAACAATTTCTTTGTGGTAAACATGCAACATTATTCTATTTATTTAAAAATGCTGCTATTTTCGATCATAAAAATGTACGACTATATAAGGATTTACATTATCCTATAAAAAGAAATTAAGTTTAATAATAAAATAAAAATTTTCAACTCCAATGTTAGGTCAGTCTTATTATGAGGCTGTGAAACATGGAGAACAAAAAAATGACAATCATGAAGATACAGACTTTCATTAATGGATGCTTACGCAGAATAAAAGGATGGAAGTGGCAGGACAAAATCACTAACATAGAATTATGGAAATATACCAGTAAAATACCAGTGGATAAAGACGTACAGCGAAGACAATGGCGCTGGATAGGACACACACTGTGGAAGTCAACTGAGAGTATTATACAACAACATGCCCTAGTTTTAAATCCCCAGGGTAAAAGACAAAGAGGAAGACCAATGAAATCTTGGAGAAGACAGATGGAAGCAGAGATGAAGATGATGGGGAAGATCTTAAAAGAATGGCAAGAAACAGAACGGCTTGGAAAGTGTTTGTTGAAGACCTATGCTCCACAGGGAGCTGAAAGGTAGAAGAAGAAGATAAAACGAAATACAGCAGTTTAGCAGAACTGATGCTATGTCATTGTAGACAACGTAAATAGATTTTAAAATGTTATTTGAACTATCAAGAGTAAATAGCGGTGCATACATTGACGTATTAATGTGTGTATTTGAAAAAAATACATTCCTGTATGATGCAGAAGCATAGATATTAGACAAGAAAGCAGATAAGAAAATTGAAGTCTTTGAAATGTGGATTTTTAGAAGAATAGGAAGAATTAGATTGAAAGAAAAGGAAAAAAACGATGAAGTCTTAAAACAGCTAAAAATGGAAAGTGAACTACTAAACACAATTCAAATAAGACAAATATTTGGGGCATGTTAAAAGACACAGTAACCTAATAACAGTAATCTTGGAAAAGGAAATGCAAGATAAAAGAGGCAGAGGCAGACCAAGATTAACATTGACAAGTAACATCAAAAGATGGACAGGTCAGCCTGTGACAACCTGACCTATCAAAGGGCAAGAGACAGAGCACAATGGCGTTCCATGGTAACCAACCTTCGATGCGGAGACGGCACTCAATGATGATAATTATGTGAAAAAGAGAGAGAGAAATAAAGTATTTGTGTCATCATCATGTGCCATACCGGTTGGCGTAGGCGATCATGTCCCTCCACAATCTTCTATCTACAGTGCATCGTATCAGTTATGTTGTTGACTGTTTTCCATGCCATGACACCAAGCTATCTAGTAATTTCTCTCTTTGTCGTCCGCGATCTCTTTTTCCTTTCATTTTGCCAGTTGTAACCAAGTATTCCAACCTTCCTCTTCTCATGATGTGCCCAATAAATGTTGATTGCTTCTTTCTGGTGTTTTTTCAGGAGTTTTATTTTTGTGTTGGCCTCTTTGAGAATTTCTTCATTGGTCTTTTTAGCTTTCCATGGAAATTTCAACATTCTTCTGACAAATCCCATCTCTGTGGTCTCTAATCGCCTTTTCATTTGTATACGTATTTGTGTACGTGTGTTCAAATTGCTACAACATACAAGTATTCAGACTGTATTTAACTTAACCATATACTAAGGCTCATATTATCTTACGCTCACGTTTTCTCTGATTGAATTGCAGATACCACTATTATGGAATTGGCATAAGGGAAACAAGCCAGTATTACCACTCTGTCTATTCAGGCAAAGGACTGACAAGGTATTACACAGATAGAGTTATTGTCTTAATAATCACCACATTTGTAAATACTTGTTACCGTTAAAGTGATCATCTGATATCATCAGTGCAATAATCATGCTTAATTTAGCATTTTACGTTCACTCACAAAACATCACAGTCAAGATAAAGGTCACTATCATCAAAACGACTTGAAGCACATTCAGCAAGATCATTTTTTATCGGCTTCAATAATAATATTCCTATTAAAGATGAACATAACGCTGTACAATTGTATTGTTTATTTTCTATCCTGAACGGTCCGGAATGCGTTGCGGTTAAATTTTAGAATTTATAGACTTTAAAAAAATATTATCTTTAAACAAATTTAATTGAAATGTAATAATAAGAGTAGTCGCGCATTGTGACAAATGTAATAATAAGAGTAGTCGCGCAATCTGACAAATGTAATAATAAGAGTAGTCGCGCAATCTGACAAATGTAATAATAAGAGTAGTCGCGCAATCACACAAATGTAATAATAAGAGTAGTCGCGCAATCTGACAAATGTAATAATAAGAGTAGTCGCGCAATCTGTCAAATGTAATAATAAGAGTAGTCGCGCAATCTGACAAATGTAATAATAAGAGAAGTCGCGCAATCTGACAAATGTAATAATAAGAGTAGTCGCGCAATCTGTCAAATGTAATAATAAGAGTAGTCGCGCAATCTGACAAATGTAATAATAAGAGTAGTCGCGAAATCTGTCAAATGTAATATCAACTCGACAAACGTACGTACACAGCAATAAACATTAAGATACAGTTTGACGATACAATCATGCCAGGCTGCGGTAAATCTGAGTCAGTAAGCGAAAATAATAACATAAAAACGTGCCACGATTGTGACAAGACTTGTTCGGTTAAGATACTTTCATGTTAGAACATATTTTCATTATCTCCCGCATATATAAGATATGAGTGCTCTTACAATCACTTCTAAGTGATTATATGTTGTTCTTTTTTCCTTATTTATTTTGTCTAGTTTGCTGATGGAGACAGAGGATAGAAACATTGTTTGTTTCATTATTTTACCCGCAAAGCTGCTATATACATTTCTTATTTTGAACTTTAACTGCACTAGTGCTTGAAATATTGGATTTATTGTCAATTTCTTTGACTTTATGGGACGGGATGATTAGTTCAGTCAGCTTCATTTTAGAAAAAAAAGCAATCTCTCTCTCTCTCTCTCTGTCTCTCTCTGTCTCTCTCTGTCTCTCTCTCTCTCTGTCTCTCTCTCTCTCTCTCTCTGTGTGTGTGTGTTTACACATACGATGTGAGTACCTGAACATCTCAAAATGACGGTACAAATTTGAAAACCCCCAGCATTATCTTAAAGTTGGTAGTATTGTTACTAATAGCATAAAGAATGCCATGCTGGTGGAAGCAGTCTACAAACAAAGCTACATGTCGTCGCATTAGCAAGTGCTAAGATGGCTGCACCTAACAGATCTGCGCACAAAAAAGTGCGGCATAAGATCATCCTTTTTGTGTGGGAAGTGTCATTTGTGAATTAGTGAAACTGATTGCAGTTCATGCCGGACGGAAGTTGTAGTTCTTCCTCTTCTTCTTTCCTTCCTCATTTGCCTTTCAGCGTCGAGGGGAGATATAATTTGCGGCCTTTTGCTCTTCTGTTCGCCTCTGCTGCTGTTATGTTTCCTAGAGCTTCTAATATTCCATCGATCCATCTTTTTCGTGGTCGACCCTTGGGTCTGGTGTTCTCACAACGTTTGTTGAAGGCTCGTTATGTTGTGTTTTGATCTTTCTGCCTTGTCACGTGGCCAAACCATTTTATCTTTTGCTTCTTTATATATTCAATGGCGGGGGCTATTCCTAGCTTCTTCTCAGTTCTTCATTTCTGATCTTATCTCTCAGACTGTTTCCTGTCATTCGTCTAACACATTTCATCTCAGTAGAAGTTATTTTTTCTTATTGTTCTTGCATCTAGGGTCCAGATCTGGCATTGGTAGCACAACGTTGGGATGAAGAAGTTGTATTTTGATAGCATATGTCTGCAACTGCAATATCCCTTGTAGTTTTCTGCCGTTTTCACCTTGAAATGTTTCAATGATCTGGTGTCACAGCTAAGTATACCTGCCTCGACAGTAAATCTGCCACAGAATTCCCATCCGTTTTTTCAAACATTTAAACACTTTTTGTTTACTCCACTCAATTATTTCTTTTGTGACATTTAATTGTGACCGGCCAGGTCGAGAAATGGCTGTTACAGAATCCTCACCATTATTTTGTACATCCTACTTCAGCTTCGGTGGCTGAGTGGTTAGTGTGCTAGCTTTATGACTTGTAGGGTCTGGGTTCGATTCCCAGCAGTGGCGGATTTTTTTTCGGATTTACAAGGCTCCGGGGTTTTACCCAGCCTCTAAAAATGGGTACGAGAAATTTTTCTGGGAAGTAAAGGCAGCCTGGCGTGATACCGACCACATCACCCAAAAAAGTGTCGTGGTCATAGAACAATATTGTCAATAACGCCATTTTCTTCATACGCCTACCAAGGCGTGGAGGGAACCTATCCCTTGTTTTACTTCAGCCACATTGCCATAAAGAGAGACTTCACCGATAATGCAGCTCCATGGTAGTATTGTTTGCGAAGTGTTTCCTCCCTTACTTCTGAAAATAGATAAAGATGAAAACTGTTTTCCGCTCTGATACATAATATAAGAGAAACGGTCATCTTTTTACTGCTGCTGAAAAACTGCTGCCCACTTGTATGTTTATATCGGTGGTAATAATACCGTCAACTTACATCACAATGCAGCAGTTTGGATTTGATTTGGTCTTTTTACGGTATTCATTTTGATTACCTTATTACAAACATACACATACAAATAAGGACACATATTTGATATATTTGATTAAAAATAAAAGGAACTATATGCGCGCGCACACACACACACACACACACACACACACACACACACACACACACACACACACACACACACACACACACACACACACACACACACACACACACACACACACACACACACACACACAGGGGCATACCATGTTATTCATTTTCGTCTTTAATTTATTTTTCTTCAGATTTTCTGGATGCAAACTTAAAAATGAGGTAAAGTATTATAACATATTTTTTAATTAATATATAAAACTATACAATAGCTGAATTGCTTCCAACAAGACACGATCAATTCAACCATAAACTGTATCTACTGAATTACAATAGATTTAAATCGCTATTTTTTTTTTAAAATAAATATCGCAAAATGCATTGACTTATCTTATGTTCCTATCTTTTACACTTTTGTTACATTTTATTATCTTCTTTATTTGTGCATATTTTATGATCGAATGAAATAAACGTTCAAATGAACGGTAAAGGGAATCAAGGACAATCTACGAGAATTATGTTTTGTTTGTTACCGTGGTTGCATCGTGCTTAAATTACCTTATTGGTTTGAACACAATGTTTAGAGATTTAGCTTATCTGCCCTTGAAACGAAGTGAAGAGCACTTTACTTCCTATCGGAGAGGTCAATTAATGTATAGGGTGAGTACAAATACACTTCTTGATTTCAAGTGGTTATCAAATCAAAACTCATTAGAATATATTTATAAATATGGTGTCCGTAGATACATAACATAAAGATAAGGTACGAGACTTGAATCGGCGTCTTAACACACAAGTTTTCACCCATATGTGCTCGGCTGCCTATCCAGAAGTGTTCGGAGACTTCTGGATAGTGTCGCTTCAAGCGTGGAAACTCACGATGTGAGGCGGAATTCCCTCACCTTCCCAGGGTACTATCCTGGTACCCATTTCTGCCAGCGGCTGGACCGACCGCTGGGGTATTTTTTTTTCCAACCACGAGTACAATTCCCACTGCTTCCAACGGGAATCGAACACGAGTTGTCCGAAAGTCGATATCCCAGTTGTAGTAAATAGGCTACCGAGACCCCCATAGAAACATAAATATGGTGACCGCAGACACAAAACTCAGAAAACTAACTGCTGAAGGTGATGACTATTTTGTTTTAGAAAGATTTGGCTTTCACCGCCAACTCTGGTTTCTCGCAGTTTGCAGATTTCTCTCAACAAGAGCCTGCAAAATTGATGTTTTACCCGCGCTGACAAAATGAATGTTAACTTCAGATGGTAGATGTACAACAGAGGTGAGATGTACAACAGAGGTGAGATGAGCCAAAAGAAGCTTTTCAAAAAATGAGGAAAATATCCATTTTTTGACATTTGAAACAAGAAAAAGAGTTCTTAAATATTACGTAGAGCCATTGTTAACATAGAACAACACACAAGAAAATCACTGGAGGCTGTAGAAATGTGGTTTTACATACGAATTTTAAGAATATCATGGGGCACAGAGAAATGAAAACGTTCTGAAATAGGCTAAAGCAAAAAGAGAGCTGATATGACATTGTCTGCAGAAACAATCATATTTTTTGGCCATGTAATAAGAAGGTAACAGCTGGAATATATTGTAACAATTGGAAAATTTCAGGGACGATAGAAGGAAGCAAAGAGAAAAGATAAAGATACCAGACAGCTTAAGAGAAATTACTTGGTAGAAGATCAAGAACAGAAATGATAAATAACTGTCGAGATAGAAAGTTGTGGAGAGACATGATCACCTACGCCAGCAAGCATGGTACTTGATGATGACATATTTAAAATAAAAAAAAAAAACGTTAACACCTGTGAGTCAGAACCGCATCAGATCGGTTTCTAACACAAGCGAAAATTGCTGGTAGGGAACAGGCAAATAATTGTAATGCTGCGGTAAAGCTGGTAGCAACACTGGCTACTCAACACAAAAATAACATGCACAATAAATTGGTGATTCTGACTGATGCACTGTCAGTACTAATAGCTATAAAAAGCCTCAAGAACAACGAACTAGATACTTGAGATCAACCCTGGACCAACTATGCAATAACTTCCAGAGAGTGTCATTCAGTGGATACCATCACACTGTAAAATACACGGGAACGAACGCGCAGACAAATTAGCTAAAGAGGGAGAAAGATTACCACAAGAAAACCACCTGTTCAGTTATGATGAAGCCAAATCCATCCTCAAAGGTCAGTTCCATGAAA